>MNCI01026115.1:42823-91684 GCA_015680685.1 Gnetum montanum
TTGATGTCCACTTGGCATTATGTTGATCAAATATGTTGCATTCATAATGCATTTACCCCATAGTTTAGTAGAATTTTGGACTACAATTTCAAGGTGTGAGCAACTTCAAGGCAGTGGCAATGTTTCCTATCAATTATTTTTTTGCATCCCTTACCAATTTGATGGGTAGCCAATAATCTCAAAACAAGAATCTTTCACGTTCCAATCTTGCCGCAATGGTCATATTTAGGTCTCTTCCTTTACTCTTTTCCTTTTTCTGTGTTGACTTTGAAGGCTATTGGTTCACTGATTTGGTGTTTCCCAATGGTGACTTCCTCTAAGGTCAATAAGGAATAAGAATTTGACATACTAGGTGGTGGATCCTTCAAAGAATGTTTGATCTCACAATGTTAAAGACTTCATTTAATCCCATGAGAAATTGATGAAGCCTTTTCTCTTCTTTTTCTTAAGTAGCTATACCAGAAGTGCACCCCTTGCAAGATGCATCATGAGTATTTGACAAACCATTTAACTATTCTCATAAAGCCTTCATCTTTGCATAGTACATTCAAATTTTCATCTCACCTTGTCATGTATTAACAATCTCATGCTTGATTTCTTGAATTCTTGGTCCACTTCCTAGGGAGAATATCTTCTCTAATTCTAACCACATTTCTCTTATTGTATCATGATAAACAATGCTATCATGTAGCTCTTCATTGAGTGAATTGAGGATCCAAGACATTACCATAGAGTTACAGGTGATGTAGCTTTCTTCATCTGGATCTCCTTCAGCTAGTTTTAGAAGCATGTCATTCACAAAGGCAATTTTTCCCTTAGAGACTAAAGCATTAGTAACTACATGTTTCCATGTAGAATAATTAGTTTTCTTGAGTAAGTGTGTGACTAACTGGTGTTCTAGCCTATCTAAGTTACTGAGAATGTAGTGTAAGGGCTTCTTGCTCTAGATTGCAATTGCTCAACCAACAGTCCCTATCATCATGTTGATTAGCTGGTCTATGAGCAATTAATCCTTGCTTCGATTCCATATAAAGTTGGGAGAATAGAAAATTCCTTTATTGATTGCTAGGAAAAATGTATAGAGGAGTAGCATATTTAAGCTATCATGAACAAAATGGATAGTAGAGAAGATAAGGAGAAGATAAGTAAACATGAGTAAAAAATAGCAATAGTCATAACTATTATCTAAAAATAAGGAAAAAATTGATCTTGAGTAGCCAAATAAGGACCTTCTAGTTGTAACAATGCAGAGAATGAAGTAATCAAGTGGCTGGCAAGATTTGGCTTTGCAACCATGATCACATAGTTCATGCAAGACTCATCTAATAGAAAATTTTAAACAAAGAAATTTTATTTCAAACATTCTAAGTAATTTTTTATATAATCCTAGAACATTATGGTTCTTGTTGAGTTGCCAAGAAAAACTTTCATTTTTATTTATTTTATACAAAGTATGGAGTTCTAAAATAGTTTTATTTTAATACATTTGATCAAGTCCTTGATGTTAATATTTCAATGCTTAAGAAGTGTATACATTTTTTAAAGGAATATTTCATATCTTGGAATGAGACTATTGTAGAGTTGACTATAATTCACTACAATTTGACAATCTAACATAGGTGCTTCCTTAGCACCAGAAAACATATGAAAATGACTCAAACAAGAGATTGTGATAGGCTACAATCCATCTTTTAAACATTAGGAGGGGGTTTACATTCAAACAAACTTCACTACTAAAGTTCTATAAAATAATGGCTTACTCTTTTTTCTTCGCAAGTTTGACTCTTCACAAAAATTTTGTAGCTAATCTCTTTCTTCTTCACATGTCCAAACCTTCACAAGAATTTTGTAGCTAATCTCTTTCTTCTTCACATGTCTATGCCTTCACAAGAATTTTTACAGTCAATAACAACTACAAAGCATAAAAACTACGGGTGTTAATTAACAATAAATATCGATAATATTAAAGAAGAAGAAGAAGATAAGATTTTGATGTTATATCTCAAGTTTATTTTTTGCAGAACCAAGATGGAAAGCTTGGGTCATGAGAAAATTCATATAAATTTTGAGACATTAGAGGGATGTTGCATTTTCTTGAATAAGTATTAGGATGGAATTTGAAAAATGGAGACAACCATAGAAACAAGAGTAACACCAGAAAGAGAGATACACACTAATTCCAACATTCACTTTAGAGCAATATACTTAAAAATCAAAAATAAAATAAGAAGTGAAATTTTAGAATTGAACCTAAGACCTTCCATTTTTATGAAAGTAGTAAACTTAAACTACATTCAGAAAATGTTTTGCCTAAGGTTGAGGAAGCAAGGTGATGTCCCTCTGATCCCATACCTTGTTGTGCTTAATTACTAGGAACTTTTCAAACCTCCTCAAATAGTAGATAAAAAAGGAAAAGTGTACATGGTACACAAAGGTTACCTTTTTGTGGAGTTTCTAAATTTCTCTTTAGATCCTTGTGATTAATGTAGAAGCCTAGTTAAATCATGTTCCATAAGATATTACCTTTCTTATGATCCATGCTTTTTGTAGGCTTATGGCCTTGCACTAATATAGTAGCATAGGAAATGCTATAATATGGAATGAATAATAAAACTCATTAATTATCTAGTCTGTACTAATCGAAATCGTCGACGTAAGGCTGGAAGGAAAAACAAACACCAAAAGATCATTGGATAGGTACAGCTAACCCTGCCTTTGCATGAGGGCAAGTTGGAAAAGAAAATGAAGGTAGAGTGCCTTGGATGGTCTGCACGCAAATCAAACAAGGACTTCCCTGAACGTAAGCTATGGCTTGCACTGGGATTATTGTAACTAATGTTCAAAATTTAAATAGTGATGCGCAAAATGCAAACAAATCATGTACAGAACAGTATTGCAAACAAGACATAAACTAAATGTAAAAAAGAGTAAACAATGTAATGGAAGGAAAAAATGAACTATATTGTATTCCATAGAACGAATGTGCATCGGTCAAAGCATAGCTGCATGTGTGGATGGAAAGTGAAGCATTGATACCTGGGGTAATATGCCTGCAGGTGCTTGGATGCTAGGAGTCAGGTATGCCCGAGCATCCAAAAGTTGCTAGTTAGTGTTTCCTAAGCCATCAACCTTCAAAATTGCCAACCCCATTTATGTGTGTGAATTGGTCCCCTAGTACAAAGGCTAAGTTGATTGTACCCCTGACTGTGACACATGATCCATTGAAGGATTTTAGACACATGGTTTTGGTTGACCTAATTTCATCTGCTAGGCCTAGCTTGTCGACGACAGAGTACAAGACTATGTTTTTTGCTACACCATCATCAACATGTACTCTACAAATGGTACATTATCCAACAAAAATGCTAATGGATAGTGGAGCTGTAGTGACCTTTTCTCGTTTGGGATTGACTTTGACTACATCATCGCAAAAGGCTAGGGTTGTTGAACCTAATTCTTGTGGTGTAGGGGGTAGCATTGTTGCATGGATGGATGCCTCATTTGTAGGGATGTCCTCCATAATAGGAATGGAGGCCAAGATCTTGGAAAATGCTTGGCATTGAGCAAATGAATTCATGACTAGGTCGTACAAGCTCAACGTTGTGTTCTTTTGCTTGAGCATTTTCTTCACCTAGGTTAGTGTAGCTACAAAGTCCTTGACATTAGTCGTTGTTTCAACCTTGATTTCCTCCATGTGGCTTGAAAGATAGATCTCTCGGGAAGGGGACTTAGGCTTGGTTTTCTTGGCCTTCTTGGGGGTAGGGGCCCTAGTGTTTAGTTGTTGTTTTCTAGTTGTGGCCTTTGCTTTGGCCATGGGGGTTGTGAGGTGCTTGTTTGTCCTCTTTCTTTGCCATTTGGTGGGCCTACCCGGGTTGCTAATGGGGTAAATCCTTGAAGGAGGAGGGATCAAGATGTTGCCCACTATTGGGATCTGGGTAGATGAGGGGCCATCACGTTGTGGCATCCTTATGATAAAGGATGGTTTAGGAGTTATTTTAGGAGTTGTTGTGTGACCAACGCGTTGTGGCACCTTGCTAACAAAATGTTTTTTAGTGGTTGTTGTTGTTGCGTCATGGGAATTTAACATCTTAGCGGTTGGTTGGTTCAAAACTTTGACCACAAAGGCTATTGCAGGTGCCTGAGGTGGCACTTTGATAACAAAGGAAGGCCTCTTGCTTATGGAGGCGAAGCGGACCCTTTCCTTATTAGGAGGCACATGGATCACAAAAGGTTGTTGCGTAGGTTTGGGATTGCCGCCTATGCTAATGGAATTTATGACATAGGAGGCATCATCTATGTTGGATTGACTTGCCATGTTGATCACTAGTTGGCCTCGCTCTATCATTCTCTATAGGTCATCTTGCAAAGCATGACAATTATCTGTACTATGACTAGCCAATTGATGGTAATGACAGTATTGGTCTAATTTAAAATGTTGTGGGACTGGGGGCTCATTTGGTACTACTAATGTGGGGTTCCTTAGTAGTTCACAATACCTATCATGTTTTTGGTGGGTAATCACTGATACGTGTTTGTGTTAGATTTGCCCAACTTTCAAGAGTTGCTCTAGTAGTTCAGAGGGTTACACTGGTAGTGGTGTATACTTTGAGGCGTCCTTGCACTGAAAGTTGGGCCTTGGGGTAGCCATTGTCAATGTAGGTGAGTTGGTGCCAAAATTGGTAGTTTTGTTAGCTGGGGCTTTGGGTTGCTTAGCTGTTGGACCCCAGTTGGTTGCTTTTGTACTTGCATCCACCGTTGCCACTATTGTGTTTTTCTTGTGATCATGTTGGTTTCTATAGGTCACATAATATGGGTCATTTCTTGATTGCACTGCCTCTTCTATGTTCTTAATCTGTGAAAATGCTTGACTCAAAGTACGAGCACTCAAATAATAAAGTTTTGATTTAACAAAGTTGTTCACGGTAGCCTTAAGAATGGTAAGCAAGTATGTCTCAGGTATGGGCTCGTGAAGTTCATTCAAGGTTACGCTCCACCTTTGGATGAATTTTTGCACTGGTTCTAACAGCGCTTGTTTAATCTAAATCAGACCATCTAGCATGGCTTCAAGCTTTAAATTATATTTAAAACGGTTAACAAACTGATGTAACAAATCTTCTAGAGAGGATATGGAGTTGGAGGGTAAAGCTTGGTATCAGTCTAAGGCTTTTCCTATCAGGGACATAGAAAATACACATAGAATTGCATAAGACCAAGCTTGAAGCAATAGACATTCTAGTTGAAATGTTACCAAATGGGCATTTGGATCTCCCTCTCCATTATACTTGGTTAGCTAAGGTAATGAGAATCCCTTTGGTAAGGTTCACAGTGGAACTGAAGGGTGGATTGGGTCATCTTGGTAGAAGTCCAGCACTTTCACTTCCTCAGTGTTTACAGTTTTCAGATGTTTTAACTCTTCAATTAATTAGTGCATCATTTTCTTTGTGTCTTCCCACTCTTGGGTGGTAGGCAGACTAGCTAGTTGAGTAGATTATGATTGGTAGTAGTTTGATTATTATATTATTTGTGGAAAGGGAGACTATTGGGTTGTTTGTTGTTGTGGCGAAGCAACATTTAGAGATGGGATTGTAGGATGTGGTACCTTATAGTGAGAATTTTGGTATTGCTGAATAGCTGGTGAAACCCACTGCCTAGCCATAGTTTGTGAGGTGATGCCCTGAACGTGTTGGGCTGAAGTAATTAAAGGTGCTCCATGGGTTTGTACTTGTGGTATGTAATGGATGGATGTGGAAGCTGGTATAACTGATGGCATCCCAATTACTTGGGGTAAGAAGATTGATCCTAAATTAGTTCAAGGAGGGGGTTGTTGGGCATGATGGAGATGGACGTATCAGATTGAATGTTGGGCATGGGGAAGGTTGGAATGGTAGTGGGTACTTCTTGTAGAGAAACCGCTGCTTGAGTGTTTACAAATAAATGGGGAAGTATGGTTCCTTCCAGGAAAGGTTGGAGTGATGGGTTTGTATGGGCATGAGAATTGATGGTGTGGTACGAATCCCCATGGTTAGATTAGGCTGCAAAGTTATCTTCCTCATCTCCACTCTGAGGCTCTATCGGAGGTGGCTGCAAGGTTTGATTCCTTGCAATGAGAAGCTGAGATATGAGATGATGGAGGGGCTCGGAAAGGGGAATTATATCTTATACTGAGAAAGTGAACTCATGACCTCCCTTGTAAATGAGCTCATAGTTTCATTTTGCTTCTCTCTCTACACGATCAATAGGTAGGTTGGCTTGAATCTTCACATAGATGAAGTTATATTATTTTAGTGTGAGAATTGTGTAAGTAGGGTCTTTGCCCTGGAGCCTAAGTGACTGGCGAGTTGAACCTTAAGGGTTTATCACTTCGATGGTAGTTATGGGTTCTATCGCAGTCATAGGGTTTAAGGTCCCGACCCCAAAGTCAGAGATTTGCAGTGTCATTTTTTTGATATGGGAAGATTCCATAGTAGCGTAAGTAAACTAGCTTGACAAGCTGGAATGAGCAAGCTAGGCTCAACATGAGTAACTGGGCTTAGCATGAGTAAGCTGGGCTTAGCGTGAGTAACCGGGTTGGATGAGCTAAGTATGTGTAAGCTAGCTGGTCAAGCTAGCATGATTAAGTTAACAACGGGAGCAAGCTGACAGTGTGAGCAATCTAACAACGTGAGTAAGTCAAGATGAGCATGTGTAGGCTAGCTTAAGAAGCTAGGATTCGGTTTTAGTTTTTGATATATGGTAAACAAGTTTGGTCCTCCTTCTAGCGCCAATTTTATTGTACTAATCGAAATCGTCGACGTAAGGCTAGAAGGAAAAAAAAAGCTGAAAGATCATCAGATGGGTACAGCTGACCCTACCTTTGCGTGAGGGCAAGTTGGAAAAGAAAATGAAGGTAGAGTGTCTTGGATGGTCTACACACAAATCAAACAAGAACTTCCCCGAACTTAAGCTATGGCTTGTGCTAGGGTTATCGTAACTGATGTTTGAAATGTAAACAGTGGTGCACAAAATGTAAATAGATTATGTACAAAATAGTATTGCAAAAAAGATGTAAACTAAATGTAAAAAGCTATAAATAATATAATGTAAGGAAAAAATGAATTGTATTTTATTGCTTAGAATGAATGTGCACCGGTCAAAGCATACTTGTGCATGTGGATGGCAATTCAAGTGCTAAGCCCTAGGGTAATATGCCTATAGGTGCTTGGATGCTAGGAGTCAGGTGCACCCAAGCATCCAAAAGTTGCTAGTCAGTGTTTCCTAAGCTATCAACCTTCAAAATTGCCAACCCTGTTTATGTGAATGGATGGGGTATTTATAAGGTTTGGCTAGGTTTGGGTATGGAACTCATAGATGGATCAATGGCTAAGAAATGAGAGGAAAACAAATCATGTAACAGGTGTTAGGTGGATAGCTACGTGTTAATTGGACGTGCATAGGTGGGCTACATTCTTGACCAGATGCACTATATCTTACAACATGTGTTGGCTTATGCAAGCTAGCTTACGCCCATGGAAGCATATAAAATTTGAAGCGTAAGAGCTTGAATAGCTTACAAATGATGAAAATTTACAATGAAAATGATAATGTACAACAAGAGAGATTGACTCTGGCTCACTTGAAACTTCTCGATCCTGATTTGACTACTGCAAGATGTCGATTTGAGTGGTTTTGTGACTATTTGATGCATCTATGTTTCACCAGAGCTTCCAAAATGAGTTGATTTTGTCTTAGCATGTCCTCAGCATGTGTCTGGCATGCTTTTAACTAGGCATGATTAGTATTCACGCTGCACTCATGCTACCAGCGTGACCTCAGTGTGAGTGAACTAAAAAAGACATATTTCACACCAATTTTTGACCTTTGAAACCTGTTTCTTTGAGTACAGAAATTTTCTGATTGTGGTTGACCTTGAGAGTAATTTGCAAGTCATAAATTGAGCTTGGATGTGCCTTTTTTTAAACCACTTATGGTAGCTCACGCTAGACTCACGCTGCCAACACGAGCTCAACATGACCTCAGCGTGAGCTACAAAAACTTGCAATTTTGGACCTAAAATCTAGAATTCTAGAGGTGGGACTTGAATTTGTCAATAATGAACCCTAAGGGTGACTTGTACCTTGGAAGTCAAATCATTTCGAATCAGTTTTAAGGCTCTTAGAGTTGCTCACATTGTACTCATGCTACCAGCGTGACCACAGCGTGAGTGAGAAAATTTGCATAATTTGGCCCAAAATTTGAGCTCTCAAATGCTAAAACTTGAAGTGGATCCAACATGAGTTCCCAGGGCAAGCCAGTGTGAGTTCCAAGGGCAAGCTAGCATGAGTTCCAAGGATAGGCTAGCATGAGTAAGCTTGATAAGTTGGGTGTGGGTAAGCTGGCTTGAGTAAGCTGGCGTGAGTTCCATGCCTTAGTCAAATTTTTGCCTCACAAAACCTGAAAAGGTTCTGAGTTGTTCTCATTTCAAAGTGTTGGGCCAAAATTAGTGGTGTTTCATAGTCCTAGCACCTTTTTAATGATAACTGCCCACCCAAATGGGAGTTCAGCCAAACCCCTGGAATGCCCCTTCTAATTGAGTCCTTGCTTTCCTAATCAGCCACATTTACATTGTCCTAAGGCATATTGAATAATTTACAAACTAAATCCTCATTAATATCAAACACAATTATCAAACCATGGACTTGCATGCAAAATTGTATGTCTACTTTATTAAAGAAATCCAGCTAATTGACCATCTTTGTTAATGAAGTGGAAGAAGTTGGCAGCATGAACAAAATCAAAAAGCCTAGTTTTAACCATTTTCTCCCTTACTCTTACAAGAACAAAATTTGTTAACCATTCTTGGACTTTGTGAAAATTACCCTACTTGAGTGGAAGTTTCTCTTTAGGGTAGCCTAATGTAATGATAGTCATAGTTGTTTCCCTTAGAAAATCTACAAAAGCACAACTAATTAGCAATATAGATAAGTTAATTAATCAATGGATAGTGAAACTATAGGTTATTTACTACATTTATTGGACGATTGTGATGCATTTGCTAGGAATGAAATTTCTATGCCAAAACATAAATACTCATAAAAATCATAAACAAAACCTATATTAAGACATCTATGGTACATCTAAAAGTACCGTTTCTTCTAGTTTTCTATTTCAAACATGATCTAAATCGCTATTTGAATCCTAACATTGTTACCTTAAGAAAACTCATCCAATATTATTCAAACAAGAATGAAAGTTTTATCCACCATAAAAGATTAGTCTTTCTTGAGCCTATAACTATAGAACACACATAGTATTAAACAAGTAGTCTTAGATATCTTGTAAGCAATAGATAGTATCCATGTCTATATATATATCTATATATAAATATATATACTTGTGAATCAAGTAATTAGGTTTTTGTGGGTGGATTTCTAAATAGATTCAAAATATTTTAAGTTAGCAAGATTGTATTTTTGTCATTGAAACCAATATATATGTCATGTTGCCAAATATTAGACAATTGTTAAATTGCATATTGATATGATCTTTCCTAGTACTCTAGTTCAATATCGTTGGAATCCTTGTCTTTCATGTACTTCAAAATGTAGTTTGAAGCCCTAGCAAGAATAGCCTTTGATATCATACCTGATGAGAGAAATTATTCTAATTATTAGAGTGGTTACTCTAGTGGTTTCTCTAGTAGTTACTCTAATTATTAGAGTGGTTACTCTAGTGGTTACTCTAGCAGTTACTCTAGTAGTTATTCTAATTATCAAAGTGGTTACTCTAGTAGTTTCTTTAGCAGTTATTCTAATTATTAGAGCAGTTACTCCCAAGCCTATAAATATAGTGCCAAGGTGCACAATTAGGAGGAAGTCTTTTAGCAGAAAAGTAGCTAAACTCTTGTAGTCTGTTTGAAAGTTAGAGTATTTTCTAGGTGCCTACAGCAAGAGGTCTAAGTGTGGATGGATCTTTATTCAAGCATTGTGTACCTGAGCATATCTTGTGTACAACAATAAAGACGAGCTCTTTAATTCATCCTTGTAGTACTTGAGATTTGTTTTCTTACGCATTTATTTTATTTTATTTTCTTATATATTTATTTTATTTTATGCTCTTTACATTTATGTTATTAGCATAGAAATTAATTTTGATCAATTAAGAAAATAGTTAAATTACACAAGAATGACCCCTTCGAGCATACGTGTGACACTTGGTAGCTCAGAAATGACTAATGTTTGATAGCCCGGCAGTGTTTACATTAGTTTAGGATGTGTACAGCAAGTGGGAATGGATGCCAGTGTTAGGATTAGTTAGAACTTAGTTAATGAGTAGTTAAGTTAAATTAGTAACTTAGTTACCTCTCTCCTTCCCTACTAGCATAGGACATAAAAACATAAAAGCTATAAAAATCATATGCCTCAAGCTTACTTAACCATACAATTATGACATATAGGTAAGCTTGGGAAGACAACGATCAACCAACCCATCCTTGTTCCAAAAGGGTGCATGAGCACTTAGTCCTTGGAATTTGACCGGATCATGCATGCAATGCTCGTATTCATATGGTTGAGCATAGGGGTACCTCGCTGCTCATCATTGGCGTCGTTGCTGGGGAATTAGTTGTTTGCATGCTAATTAGAACATAGGAAATCATTCACATCATTGGAATCAACCCTTAGGGTTGATTGAGAAAATAATAAATAAGAATACATAGTACACTGAACAGATAAGCATGTCTCCTACGAAAGCGCCTCATTGCCTAGGTCTGAAACAAGAAACAATCAATGGTGTAATACACATGACATTGATCTGCCAATCCCTTAACAAGTTCAAGTGGTATATATTCATCTCGATGAGTATATACCAGACTTCACCTTTATCCTCCATTGAGATGAAAAATTGTGTTGGTGAGACTTAGAAGGTAACATAGTGTTACCTCCTGATCATTCAATCCCAAGCATGCTTCTTTGTGCCCTCACATGAATTGGCATGCTGCACTTACATGCAGAATACGTTGTGTAAGACCATGACTTGAGAGAATGCCATCTAACAAAGGCACAAGGTCAAAGGGATTTGCAATAGGAGAGACATCATAAGTCTTTGAAGGGTAAGTGGTCATAGGATGTCCCACATGTCTTAAGTGAAAATGAGGATGGTGAACCTACCTTAGGTAGTCACCTACACAATGATGTTCCTCCCCTTGACTTTGGCCAAGGGTTTGTGTATTAGAACCTTCATTCCACTATTCATAACCCAAGTTCTAATACCCAATGGCACAAAGGGTCTAAAAAAGGGACACAAATACATGATAAAGATGGATGTTCTGATAGCACTCGCAATTGAGGCCAAGACCACCAAAGAGAAGGTGGCAGACATCATCAAGGTGATAGTTCTCCTTCTTCTTTACCTTCATCATCTCCTTCATCCTCTCCTTCTGTATTTGGATCAGTCATAAAGAAAAAGACCATGGAGATAAAGGTAGGTAAAGTGGAATTCATAGATGAAATAGCTAGGAAAGGGTACAAGAGCACTCTAGAGAGTCATGACATAGAAGAAGGGAGAGTAGGGAACAACGTAGGCATCATAGACACCATGGATGAGACGATCACGATGAACCCCTACTCGCTACTCAAAGTATGTAAGACATAACTAAGGATGTTAGAATTCCAACAAGGCACTAGAAAGATAGTAGGATCAAGAGATTAGATATGAACAATATCCCACGATTTGAAGGGGGATACAACATTGATCCTCAAAATTACTTACAAGCATTCCATGATGTGTGTGTCTTACAAAATATAGAGAACAAATAGCAAAACTTAAGTTATTTTCACAGACACTAGTTAAAGAAGCAGAAAGCTGGTATTGGTCTTTAGAACTAGAATCCATTTGTAGGTGGAGTACTATGTTAGAACTATTTAATGACAAGTACTAAACATACTCCTGAGTGTCTAACTTGAAAAATAAAATCCAAGGCTAGAAACAAGGAGGACATGAACCCTTGGATGCTACCATGGGCTAATATTATGCATTGTTACATCATTTTCTTGACCATGGCTATTCACAAATGGATCAACTACACCATCTCGTGGATGGGCTTAGGCATGAAATGAGAAGAACCCTTGGGACTTATGCCCAAGGAAGACTATCCAAGCTTAGGTCCCATCAAATTCAAAGACTATTGGAGCAAGTTGCTAAGGAAGAAGGTGAGCTACAAAAGAGAGAAAGTGTGGAAGAGTATAACAGAGATTTTTCCCTTTGGAAGAGGGGACTAAGATTTTTTGAGGATGAAGAAGAGTCACCACTAAAAGAGATGGTGAATAAGAAAACTTTGCCTATCCAAAAGTTGACAGCAGAAGGCTCTCACATCTGCAAGAGTCTGGGGTGTATGCAGTCAACCCACAATTGAACAAACGACAAGCATCCAAAGGTTACCTTACCCCCAAGGTAACCCAAGATAGTTTCATGAACCCTTAACATATTATCCAAGTGGAATTCCACCACAACCTATTGAGCAATATGAATGATGGTAGCACCCACAATCATGGGGAATGCCACCACCAAGGCAATAGTATCCCTATCAGCAACTTGACTTGTATGGATATTATGTGGAATAGCCAATCTTCCCACATGACTCTACTGGTCACATCACTCCTCAACCTTACTACCAAGCTTGTGAGTATTATGGGACTCCCTCTTCTAGGGATGACCTTCTACAACCATATCATCCTTCTCATCTGGCTACATCTCTTCCACCAATAGCTCCACTACTACCTGTTCTACCTATGCAAGGTGAAATCCCTACCCATTCGCAGCAACGTAACACCACGAGGGTTGTTAACTCTCAAAATACTATTGTTTTCAACAACCACATGAAGAAAAGACATTTCTTTAGAACCAACAGTCCAACCAAGCCCTTGCAATCACAAGAGGCTGATTCCTTAGATGGCTCAGTATCAATCAAAACCATAGAGCCCCCTTCAACTCAACCACTATACTCAATGCATACGGTCATGCTAACAAATGTCGTCACCAATTGGATCAAAGCTGGCCACCTTCCTAGAAAATTATTTGATCCTGGGAGTCCTTTGATATACTTACAAATAGTTGGAAATGCAACATGCAAGGCTCTTTTGGATTTAGGTTCCGGTGTCAACTTGATTTCTCAAGAAATGTACAAGGCCCAGAACCTACCTCCATTGAAAAAGACCAACATCTGTCTAGAGTTGGTCAACCAGTCCATCACTATTCCATTGGGATCAGTGGAAGACATTGTTACCATTGTTTATGGGTGGTCATACCCAGCTGACTTCTTAGTGATTCAGGTGAACAATGGTAAGGGGGACTTCCCAATCATAATGGGAAGAGCATGGCTAAGCATCATCGATGCATGCCTAGGAATCCGTAATCTTTCCCTAGAAATATCAATGGAAAATACATTCGGAAAGATTGAGAAGAAGAAATTTCCATGCATAGTGTATAGTGACATAGGGTGTAATTGCATATAGAGGTTATGGTTTGTGCAAAGTTTAACATTGCCTACATGCAATTAGTGTGCACAAGTAATCAACATACAAAGATGCCTATATGTAGCAGCCACATAACAAGAAGGCACCCAGTGGCTGATAGCTGATCAAGAAAGTAGTTCACTCATATGCATGGTACCAACTGTGGGTTTAACTTGCGCTTACATCGATAGCATAGACACATTAGAGCAAGTCCACCACCAACTTCCAAGTCTTAACCTTGAAAATGTCAATTGGGGGAAGTTGGAAATTCCTAAGAAATTTAAGCAGGAGCCCCTTGAGCTAAAACCATTGCCCACTAGTATGGAATACACGTTCCTTAAAAATGAAAAATTGGTAATTATTAACGCTAAGCTTGCTCCTCAATAGAAAGAAGAATTTCTGAAGGTAATCAATAGATGGTCCAAAACCTTTGCTTGGTCATATCCCAAATTCATTGGAATAGATCCTAGGGTATGCCAACATTGGATTTGCACCGACCCCTCCATGAATCCTCAAAGATAATCACAGAGGCATTTGAACCCAAAGCTAAAGTAAGTAGTCAAGGAAGAAATCGAAGAACTTCTCAAGCCTGGGTTCATATACCCCAGTGCTAATAGCAAATGTGTTAGCCCCTTAGTTATTGTGCCTAAAAAGAGAGGCAAATGAAGGGTGTGCATAGATTTTAGGCTACTAAATATGACAACATTCAAAGATCACTTTCTATTGCCATTTGTTAACTAAGTCTTATACACCATCGTAGGGCATCACTACCATAGTTTTCAGGATGGATATAGTGGATATAATCAAATACAGATAGCCCCAGAAGACCAAGCCAAGACTACATTCACCAGTCCTTAGGGAATTTTTACATACAAATAGATGTCGTTTGGCTTATGCAATGCCCCTACAACATTTCAACAACTAGTTCTAAGCATCTTCCAACAGCAGATAGGAAATGGTGTAGAAGTCTTTATGGACAATTTCTCCACCTATGAAGCAAACTTTGATCAAGCCTTGGATCGGTTAGAGCAAGTGTTAAAAAGATGTGCAGAAACTAATTTGAGGCTCAACTGGAAAAAAAGCCAGTTGATAGTCCAAGAGGGTGTAGTACTAGGGCTCAAAATCTCACACATAGGAATAGAGGTAGACCCTAAGAAAATCAAAGTTATCCAAGGAATTACCCGTCAAGCATAAACTATCAAAGATATTTGGTCATTCCTTGGACATACTAGATACTATAGTAGATTTATTGAGAACTTTTTAAAGGTTTCCAAACCATTGGTGGAATTAATGAAAAAGGATGTACCTTTCGAGTGGACCAGGGAATGTGAATTAGGTTTTCAAACTCTAAAATAGAAGCTAGTAGAAACGCTCATTCTACAAGCTCCTGACTGGTCTAAACCATTCCATATCATGACTGACGTGTCCAACTATGCCTTAAGAGCCATACTTACATAGTTAGATGACCATAAGTGTCCTTATTACATCCACTATGCAAGTAGAAGTATTGCTGGTGCACAACTTAACTATAATACCACAGAGAAAGAATTAATGGATGTAGTGTTTGCACTAGAAAAGTTTAGACACTATGTATTGGAATATAAAGTATATATACATACATATCATAGTGCAATATGGTTTCTCATGAATAAGCCAATGGTAAGCCCTTGTATCATTCGATGGCTTGTAATCTTACAAGAGTTCAATCTTATGATGATCGATCGTAAAGACACCAAGAACGTAGGTGCTAATCATTTATCTCAGGTGTGATGGGACAACAAAGAGGATGAGTATCCAATTTTTGATTATTTTCTTGATGAATTCCTCTTTGCTAGTATAGTGAATAATCAATCACCCACAGAGACAAACTAGTACAGTAGCATTCTTACCTATCTCCTCACCCAACAAACACCATAAGCATTAAACCTTAAGAAGAAACAACAGTTTCTTCACTGAGCCAAGTACTTTATGGAAATAATTGAAAAACTTTACAAAGTGTGTTCTGATGGCTTGGTTTGATGGTGTATTCCAAATCTAGATCAATTGCAAGTTGTCCAAGATGCTCATAAGGGTCCTTGTGGGAGTCATTACGCTAGGAGATGAACAATCATCAAGATCTTGCTTGCAGGATAATATTGGCCTACATTGTTTTGGGATGGCCATCAATTCATCCAATCTTGTGAACACTGTCAACGTGATGGGGGAATGACTACTAGAATGGAGTATCTGCAACCATGGATCCAACTGTTAGAACCCTTCAACATTTGAGGAATTGATTTTATGGGACAAATTACACCAATGTCCAAAGGAAAAACCTATATCATTATTATTTTTGATTATCTAACTAAATGGATAGAAGAAGCTATTGTTAAGGACTATCCATCATCTATAGTTACATGAATTTTTCAATAACAAATCATAAACAAGTTTGGTATGCCTTGTGCACTTATTTCAAACAATGGTACCCACTTCATAGGTGCAACTTTTTGGAAATTAATGCAACAATTAGGGGTTGAGCATAAATAGACTACACCATACCACCTTGAAGCAAACGGTCAAGCAAAAGTCACTAACAGGGAGATTACGAAGGTATTGACAAGAACTGTTAGTAAGTTTAGGTGAGACTTAAGCACTAAACTGAACAATGCTCTTTGGGCATATCACTCCACATGGAAACTCCCTATAGGCTACTCTCCCTATGAGTTAGTGTATGGTAAATTACCAATGCTTCCCATTAAAATTGAGCTTCGTACACTATCCATGGCATGTGACCTCAACCTTAACCTTGATCTAGCATAGAAACAATGGTTAGTAACCCTTAACTTTCTAGATGAAAACTGACTAGTTGCCCTATCATCTAACAAGTTTCACATGGCATTCAATAAACAATGTCATGGCCTAAGGATTAAGAAAGTTAAATATCAACTAGGAGATAAGGTTCTCTACTAGAATCCCACACATGTGCCACAATGTACTAAATTTCAAACACTATGGGAAGGACCTTAAATTATTTATGCAACTTTTCCTTTAGGGGCCATGACAATATACAAACCTGAGAACCTAGACAAGAAAATGTTGGTCAATGCACAACAAACCAAAGCTTTTCATGAGCTTAGGAAAACTAGTACACATGCTACCTTTGTTGATGAACAACCTTGCTCACTATTTTGGAACTCCTCCTTCAAACTCATTCATGGGGGAGATGGCCACCTATGCTAACCATTTTAGGCCCTCATTTCTTTTTGAATTTTTGTTTTACACATTTTTCCAACTTTTCTTATTTTTGTTTTACACCATTGTTCATGTTTTTACTATTTCTTTGTTTGCTTTTTTTACTTTTATTCATCATCCAATAAGTTCTTATGATGGTGGATTGCATTATATCATATTGATTGCTAATGTTTGGTTTTTACCTTTGAATTGTGATGCTGATATTAAGGTATGGTTTTTTTGGTAAAATTGGTAATGAGTCCACATCGTCCACTCTTTCATACAACTCTATCATCTCCTTTGGATTGGAACTATATAGTCCCCTTTTTCTAAGTAAATTTATTAATGAATTGATGGTTGGGTACTTTTCAAACCAAGGAAAGACTCAAAGGATGAAAAGGGTGTGACTTCAAGGGGATTTGATGCATTTGTGCTGGTCATTCTCTTGGGTGCTTAAATGCTTGTTTCTTGGATTTTTTACCATTCTAACATTGTTCAAAAATTAGGAAGCCAGGTGAATAAAAATAAGTCTTTGCATGATGTGGTTCTCACACAAAGAAAAAAAGAAAGGGGAAAAGTGAGAATTCAAAGCACACCCCTTAGACATAATAAAGTAATATGGGCTACAAGCACTGGTTATGAAACTGGAAAGACATGTTACCCATGCTTGAAGGTTCCTTTTAACTAAGGCCCTTTCTCACTTCCTGCTTCTCCATCTCGCTCTCCTCAGGATGGTGGTCACTCTTTTTGAAGGCATTCTTGTTACTTCAAGAGGATGGATTGGCCAAGTGTATTGATGTGAGGTCACTGAATATGGTTGGTTTAAGTCTGGATTTGGAATGAAGTTCTGCTCAGTTATCTTAACCATGAAATACACAAGGAGCTTTACACAACCTTGTTCTTAGGATTCCATTCCATTCTCTCCTCTCCATATTTCCTTCCATTTTCCACCTCATTGTTGATTTTATCATTAGTCCATTCTAGGTGGATGCATTATTTTTCTTTGGTGAATTCTTGTGGGTAAGTCTTTAACTCTTGCTTCCAAATGACATTCCTAGAGCCTACTTTGGGGAGGACCCATTGGCATTCCTTTTTGGTGCAATTGTTAAGTTCTTTTCCTTAAACATTTCTTGCAATCAATCATATCTTGTTTCATCCCCATCCATGACATCCATTTTATTGGCATTACTGTTGTTATTTTTTCCCATCTTTCTTGTTCCTCATATTTTTCCATCTTATAGCTATCGAAGATTCGCTCTTAGTCATGAGGGCTCTGGAATTTTTTTTTAATTTTCTTCCTTTTATTATTCACCTAATCCCTACACCTTGGATAGTCACCTGTGATAAATCTCTGAACTAGCTTCTACCATAACCACAACTCAACCAATGTGCTTCATATCGAGGCAAGGTATCAACTGGATTGTGGTTTATCTATCCTTGCTCATTTTTGTTTGTGTTGTGTGTGCAGATGGCGATCATACAAACAACGGATTGGGCTTGGAGGAAGCACTTAGAATAGACTGGAACTAGAGCATTTACGAAAGGAGCAAGTCCAGTGGTGTGGCTATGGATAAATAATGAAAGACACAATCTTAGCATTGGCAGCAACATGCTTCATTTTCTCTCTCTCTCTCTTTCTCTACAAGCTACCAAATAAAGGCTTGGATGTCATTTATGTATAAGTGTTCACCACAATGGTCATGAACACTAATGTTGTAATATGCTTATTGATCCATTCACTGGGCATGTTGAGTCTATCATCCCATTCCACCATCATTTGTTAGTTAGTCAATAATCTCATACCTCCCCAATATTTTTTAAAGAACTTGTTTCTTTTCTTCTATACTTTAGGATAAGTTTTCATTCAGTTGTGGAGGTATGATGAGATCAGTTACTCTAATTATTAGAGTGGTTACTCTAGTAGTTACTCTAGTGGTTACTCTAGTAGTTACTCTAATTATTAGAGTGGTTACTCTAGCGGTTACTCTAGTAGTTATTCTAATTATTAAAGTGATTACTCTAGTAGTTGCTTTAGCAATTATTCTAATTATTAGAGTGGTTACTCTAATTATTAGAGTAGTTTCTCCCAAGCCTATAAATATAGTGCCCAGGCACACAATTGGGAGGAAGTCTTTCAGTAGAAAAGTAGCTAAAATCTTTTAGTTTGTTTGAAAGTTAGAGTATTTTCCAAGTGCCCATAGCAGGAGGTCTAAGTTTGGATGGATCTTTATTCAAGAATTGTGTACTTGAGCACACCTTATGTATGGCAATAAAGACAAGCTCTTTGATTATCCTTATAGCACTTGAGATTTTTTTTCTTACGCATTTATTTTCTTTTATGCAATTTACATTTATATTATTAGCATAGCAATTAATTTTGATTAATTAAGCAAATCATTAAATTACACAAGCACAATCCCTTCAAGCATACGTGTGACACTTGGTAGCTCAGAAATGACTAGCGTTTGATAGTCCAACAGTGTTTGCACTGGTTCAGGATGTGTACAGCAAGTGGGAATGGATGCTGGTGTTAGGATTAGTTAGAACTTAGTTAATGAGTAGTTAAGTTAAATTAGTCACTTAGTTACCTATCTCCTTCCCTACTAGCACAAGACATAAAAACATAAAAGCTATAAAAATCATATGCCTCAAGCTTACTTAACCATACAATCGTGACATATAGGTAAGCTTGGAAAGATAATGATCAACCAACTTTTCCTTGTTCCAAAAGGGCGCATAAGCACTTAGTCCTTAGAATTTGGCCGGATCATGCATGAAATGCTCGTATTTGTATGGTTGAGCGTAGGGGTATCTCACAACTCATTAATGCCCATTATTGTTACACTCAAATGTGATAGAGGATCACATCGAAGTTCTGACACAAGTAGACTAGAAATTCAACTACTCTAGGATGAAACTATACTTGCATGTTCTTGTTAATTATCATGCCAAGGATAGGAAAATTTAGGGTTGTGATCCCCACAAAGCATAAAATGCCCACTAATTCTACTACCACCAAAATTTTCTTAAGCAATGGCCTACAAACTAGAATTTTCCTAACTTAAATCACACTAGCATAATCATAAAGCATAATGCTATGATAACATATAAATGAGGAAGTCATGAAATATGCAATAGTAAATCACAACTTGTGTAGTATATAAAAGCTCAAATACACACATAGAAATTACCTAACCACTTTTATGCTGGTATAAATCATTAGCCTAAAGAGAGATAATGAGTAAAGTAACAAGGTTTAACATAAAGTACTGCAAAAATAGCATATTTCAAGATGATTGACAATGTTAGCATAAAAACTAAGTCATAACATGAAATTTGGATTATGCTAAAAGTTTATTTCAACCATCACATTTCCAACTAAGTCCTAGAAAACGCCATCCATACAATGTAAAAACATCTATATCATCAAAAAAATGCTAGGGCCTACATCACACATTTCAGCAAACATGTAGCATGCAAATGAAAATACACTAGGGTTGAACATCAAAGTGAAAAAAATTTATAGCATAGCATAAGATATGATATGCTAGGACCAAGTATAAAATGAAGAGTACAATTTCCAAAAATATTTTACATATAAATTATTCTATGCTAGTGTGACACGATAACATGAAAAAAAAATAACCAAAATAAAAAGAAAGATAATGTAGTAATAAGATCCAAAAATCACAAAGAAGGAACTGTACAATTTTGGACGATGATGCAATCTCTAAGGCATTAGCCCCAAGGTCTAGCAACATCCCATGGATCATTTTCTTCATGGCATGTGCCTCTTCCATAGCCTTGTTGGACCCTACATTTTTTCTTTTCATTTTGCTAGCACACCACTTTCTTTGCCTTGATATCATACTCTTGTTGTTGAAAATATGAAAGTAACAATCGTTGACCTCTTTCTTTCCTTTTAACCCTACTCTCTAGCTTTTACATTAAATTTCATAAAAATATTTTACATTGCTGAGCATAAAATACCTTTTATGCTACTTGGCATAAAACATCATTCACACTATATTCACATTACATAGTATGGAATGTATTTATGCTACCTAGCATAAAATGTACAAAATATACCAAGACTACACCAATTAACGTAAACCTTAGAATACACTGCAACTACATTGAACAATGTGTTTCTCTCTCAGTTTGTGTAATTCATGTTGCTCATATTGTTTTCTTAAGAAACTTTTTTCATGTTGTGATCAGTAGTGAAGACCTACACTTTTCCTTCAACTATATGCCTTACTTTATAGTCCATCCTAATGTTAAAACCATGACATATGATGTACTTAGTAACAATTTGATTATATTGTCTACCTAGTAGGTTAGTTGACATTTGTTCTCAAAATAATGAAATAGATGCTATGTGACCTCTACTTTCATTCTATGATGTGCAAGGCTTACAAATGGAGATGTGGTAGCAATTGACTAATCCATTGCATCTTCTAAGATAATTTGGAAACATCATTCAACAAGTAGACCAAAGCTATTTAGATCTTGAGCCCATTAACCTTCAATAATATATCTCAATTTTTGATAAACTTGTTGAGTGGCCTGAACATTTAATAGAAATACTAAACTTAGAAGCCAATGATATAACTAAAGATATCCTTATAGAAATCTTGAGTAACATAAAATTAAACATAAACTCTAAACCTTTCAAAATTAAATACTAACTCTTAATGAACTTTTATGACTCCTAACTTTAAAACTGTAACTATTACATCACTCTAAATTTAAAACATGATAAGAAACATGAATTTGATAGCAACATTAATGTTCCACATGGGGGCACATCTCACATTATCTCCAACAAATATATACTATATGTCAATTATATAAAGGAACACACTTGTCATCTTAGAAATAAAAGTAGAAGATGGGTTCAACTCCCCCAAGAAGAGCACATCTATAGGTTGTGCAAGTTAAGAGCCATTCAAGATGTGTTATATGTATTTTATTTTTGTGTTGTGACTACCCATTTGAGACAGTGTTACAATGTTATAACAAAAAACTTATATGATTTATTTTTGCTACCTTCATTGATGTTTAGTACATTTGTAGAGTTTATCTTTATTTTTCATGAAAATATAATATCTATCCAATAGATCTTATGGGTTTTTAGATTTAATAAAGCCTCAATTGAAATAATATAATATAATTTCAAGATATAAAGAATAATTGATGAACGGTGACGTACCCCTATGCCCAACCATACAAATACGAGCGTTCACGCGTGATTTGGTCGAACTCCAAAGATTAAGTGCTTATGTGCCTACACAAAACAAGGATGGGTTATGCAATCATTTTCTTCCCAAGCTTACTTGTAAGGCTCAATTGTATGGTTAAATAAACTCGAGGTATGTGATTTTTATTCTTTTATGTTTTATTTTCTTACTACTTAAAATAGAAGAATGAGGTAATTTAATAACAAATCTGATCGAAATAGTTAACTATTCTCTAACAAGTCCTAACACTAGCATCTGTTACCACTCTCTAGACACATCCTAAACTAGTGTAACACTATTGGGATTACCAAATGCTAGTCATTACTAGGTTACCAAGTGTTTCCACATATGCTTGAAGTGGTCATGTTGAGTATGCTAATTCATTGGTAATTGACAATTAATAATTCTATGAAATATCATTAAGTAACTATTGAAAGAATTAAATAACAATAAATAACATGAAGGGAAATAATTAAGCTATTCTAAATGTTCCAAGGTTTATCACAAAGTTTGTTTTTATTTCCAAACACAAGGTGTGCTTAGGTACACAATGCTCAAATAAAGATCCATTCACTTTATGACTCCTACTGTGGGCACTTAGAAATAATTCTAACTCTATAAGGGAGAAACTAAAATAGTTCGTTTAAGGGACCTAAAACTAATACCAAACCAAGTACCCTTGTCTCTTATTTATAGGTAACTAGACAGGTTCCAACATCACATGTTTGATATTGCTTTGACATCTCTGATATTGGAGGTCTGATATTGAGGATCCGATATCAGGACTCATCATACCCCCATGACTGAATGAAAACTCATCCTTGAGTTCCTTACAAATTATTGGAAAGGTATGGGATTATTAACTAAATGACAATTGATGGTGACATAGAATGACAGACTCAAACAACCTGGTAAAGAGATCGACAAACATATTATAGTTGTTGTGTTCATAACCATTGTGCTGAACACTATACATAGATGACATCGAGACCCTTATTTGACAGCATAAAGGGAAAGAGAGAAAAGGAAATGAGGCATGTTGTTGCCGATGTCAAAATTGTGCACATCATTGTTCATCCATGACCACATCACCAAGCTTATTCCTTGCATAAATGCTTTTGCTCTAGTCCATCCTAAGTGCTCCCTCCTATCCCAGTCCATTGTCCATGTGATTACCATCTACACACATGACACAATCAAAAATTAGCAAGGATAGATAAGTTATAATGCAATTAATACCTTGCCTTGATATGAAGCACATTGGCTAGGTTGCAGGTATGGTAGATACTGGGTTAGAGGTTTGTAATTGATAACTACCCAAGGCGTAGGGGTAAGATAAGTCATGGAATGGAAAAATTTGCAACAAGTCCTCATGACTAAGAGCAAACCTTCGGTAGCAATAGGATGGAAAATGAAAGAGCAAGGAATATTAGAGAAATAACAATAGTGAAGCCAAAAAAAATGCATAGAAGGATAGAGAAAAATGGATGTCATAGATTGGGTGAAACGAAAAACAGGTGATTGCAAGAAATGTTTAAGGGAAAGAACTTAACAATTGCACTGAAAAGGAATGCTAGTGGATCCTCCCCAAAGCAGGCTCATACCCTTTATCCCCTGACAAACCCATAAACAAAAGAGTCCGTAGGCCCTAGGAATGACAGATGGAAACAATAGTTAAGAATTCACCCAAGAATAACAATGTGTCAACTAAGATACAGACTAATCATAAAACTAGAAATGAGGTGGAATATGGAAAGCAAAATGGAAAGAGAAGAGATAATGGAATTGAATTTTAAAACCAAGGTTGTGTAAAGTCCCTTGTGTAGTATGTGATTAATGTGACTTAATAAAATTTAGCCCAAATCTAGATTAAAACTATCCACATCCAGTGACCTCGCATCAACACACTTGACCAATCCATTCTCCTGAAGCAACAAGAATATGTTCACAAAGTAACTACCATCTCAAAAAGAGAGGAATAGAGAAGCAAGAAGTGAGAAATGGCCTAGTTAGAGTGGACCTTCAAGCATGGGTAGCATGTCTTTCTAGTGCCATAACCAATGCTTGTAGCCCATGTTTCAATATTCTATCTAAGGGGTGTGCTTTGAATTCCCACTAGTTTTTTTTTTTTGTAAGTGAGAACCAAACCATGCAAAGAATTATTTCATTCATTTAACTTCCTAAGATTAGTCAATAGTGGGATGTTGAAAAACCTATGAAAAACATTCAAGTACCCAAGAGAATAGCTAGCACAAACACATGAATCCCCTTGAGGTCACACCCTTTTCAATCCATTTGAGTCTTTCCTTGGTTTGAAGAATATCAAGCCACCAATTCATTAATAGGTTTTGTTAGAAAAAGGGATAGTATAGTTCCAAAACCAAGGGAGACCATAGAGTTGAGTGGATGAATGGATGATGTGGACTCATTGCCTGTTTTATCAAAAGAAACCATATCTTAGCATCAATATTGAAATTCAAAGGTACAAACTAAACATTAATAAGCAAAACTATTATAGTACAATTCACCATCATGAGCACTTACTATGCGACAAGTAAGAATAAATCAAACAAAATGTAATAAAGAAAGAAATGGTAAAACTGCTACCGATGGTGTAAAATAAAAATAAGTAAACATGAAAATTTATGTAAAATAAAAAGATAAAATAAATTGAGGGCTTAGAATAACTAGCATTGGTGGCCATCTCCCCCATGACTGAGTTGGAAGAGGGAGATCCAAAATAATGAGCAGGGTTGTCCATCAACAGAGGTAGTGCTAGTACTGGCCATTTTGGGCTTATGGAAAGGTTTGGTTTGCTAGATGTTGACCAATAATTTCTTATTTGAGCTTCTAGGTTTATAGATCATCATGGCCCTTAAAGGAAAATTTTTATGAATGATATAAGGTCCTTCCCACAACATTTGAAATTTAGTTCATTGTGGCACATATGTAGGATTCTAATAAAGAACCCTATCTCCTGGTTGGTATTTGACTTTTCTAATTTTCAGGTCATGATGTTGTTTGTTGAAGGCCTTGTGTAGTTTTTTGGATGATAGGGCAGCTAATCAATTTTCATCTAGCAAGTTAAGATTCATTAACTATTCTTTTTGTGCTAGACTAAGGTCAAGGTTAAGGTCACATGTTGTAGATCGTGTATGGAGCTCCACTTGGATAGGAAGTGTTGGAAGTTTATCGTACACTAACTCATAGGAAGAGTAGCCTATAGAAGGTTTCCATGTGGAGCGGTATGCCCAAAGAGCATTGTTTAGTTTGGTGCTCCAATCTCACCTATATTTGCTAATGGTTCATTTCAAGATTTTTGTGATTTTCCTATTGGTAACTTGAGCTTGACCATTCACTTGAGGATGATATGGTGTAGTCATTTTATGCTTGACTCCTATGCATTACATCAACTTCAAAAAAGCCACACTTGTACAATGTGTACCATTATCAAAAATAACTACACAAGGCATGCCAAACCTATTTATGATTTTTTGTTGAAAAAATCTTGCAGTGGTAGATGATGTACAGTCAGTAAAAATGGCTACTTTTTCCCACTTTGTAAAATATTCAATAGAAACAACAATGTATGCTTTTCCATTGGACATTGGTGTAATAGGCCCCATAAAATCAATACCCCATATGTCGAAGGGTTCTAAGGTTTGAATCCATTGTTGTGGGTCCTTCATTCTAGCAATCATTTCTCCATCACGTTGGCAATGCTCACAAGATTGGACAAAATGATGGACATCCTAAAATAATGTAGGTCAATAATATCCTACAAGAAATATTTTAATGGCTATTTATCTCCTAGTGTAATGACACCCACAAGGGCTCTCATTATCATCTTAGAGAATTCACAACTAATTTACATCGGGAACACACCATCAGACCAAGCCATTGGAACATACCTTGTAAAGGTGTCCATTAATTTCGATGAAATGTTTGACTTGGTGGAGAAATTGTTGTTTCTTTTATATGTCTAGGCCTTGTGATATTTCTTGTGTAAGAAGATAGGTAAAAATGCTACTATACCAGTTTGTATCTATGGGTGATTGATTATTTATGACACCTCGAAAGAGGAGTTCATTAGGGAAGTTATAAAAAATTGGGTATTCATCCTCTTTGTTGTCCCACCACAATCAAGATAAATGATCAGCAACAACATTCTCAGTGCCTTTACAATCGATCATTGTAAGATCAAACTCTTGCAAGATCATGAGCCATCATATGAAATGAGGGCTCACCATTGGTTTATTCATAAGGAACTGAAGTGCACTATGATCCATGTGTACAAATATCTTATAGCCTAATACATAGTGCCTAAATTTTTCTAGTGCAAACACCACAACCATTAACTCTTTTTCTGTTGTGGTGTAGTTGAGTTGTGCACTAGAAATACTTCGACTTGCATAGTGAATGTAATAGGGAAGTTTTTGGTCATCTAACTATGTAAGTACAGCTCCTAAAGCAAAATTGGACATGTCAGTCATTATATGGAATAGTATGGACTAGTCAGGAGCTTGTAGTATGAGTGTTTCTACTAGCTTCTACTTCAAGGTTTGGAAAGTTAGCTCACATTCCATGGTCTGTTTAAATGGTATGTCCTTTTTCCTTAATTCTATCAATGGTTTTGCAATCTTCAAAAACTTCTCAATAAAGCATATATAATAGACAGTATGTCCAAGGAATGATCGGACATCTTTTATGATTTCAGGTTGATGAGTGATTCCTTGAATGACTTTAATTCTTTTAGGATCTACCTCCATGCCTATTTGTGAAATTTTATGCCCTAATACAATGCCCTCTTGGACATTAAGTGACTTTTTTCCAACTGATCCTTCGGTTGGTTTCAACACATCGTTTCAGTACTTGCTCTAATTGGTCCAATGCTTATTCAAATTCCACTCCATAGGTGGAGAAATCATCCATAAAATCCTCCACACTATTCTCTATTTGCTACTGAAATATACTAAGAACCAGACATTGAAATATTGCTGGAGCATTTCACAAGCTAAATGGCATCTTCCTATATGAAAATGTCTCCCAAGGACTCATGAATGTAATTTTGGCTTGGTCTTCTGGTGCTATTTGAATTTGATTGTACCCACTATAACCATCCAGAAAGCTATAATAACAATGCTTTGAAATGGTATCTAAAAGTTGGTCAACGAATGGAAATGGAAAATGGTCTTTAAATGTTGCCATGTTTAATAGCCTAAATTCTATACACACCCTCCATTTACCACCTTTTTTAGGCACAATGACTAATTGACTAACCCATTCACTGTCAGCAATGGGGTAGATGAACCCAACCTTGAAACATTGTTCAATTTCTTCTTTAACTACTTCCTTAAGCTTTGGGTTTAGTCAACTTTGTGGTTGTTATTGAAGCTTCATAGAGGGATCCATGTAGGTTCTATGTTGGCATATCCTAGGATCTATTCATCATCTTTAAAAATCTTTCTTTTTTTTGAGGAGTGAGCTTAGCATTAATGATTACCAATTTTTCATTCTTGAGAAATGTATACTCCATATCAGTGGGCAATAGTTTTAACTCAAGGGGCTCTTTCTTAAACTCGTTAGGGATTTTCTACTTCTCCCAGTTGATATTTTTGATGTCAGCACTTGGAAGTTGGTGATGGACTTGCTCCATTACATCTATGCTATCAATATAAGCATAAGTCAAGCTCTTACTTGGTTCCATGCATATAGTTCAATTGCTCTCTTGGCCAACTGTTAGCCACTGGGTGCCTTCCTTTCTTGTGGCTACTACATATAGGCATCTTTGTATGTTAGTCACTTACGCACACTAGTTGCATGTATGCAATGTTAAGCATTGTACAAACCATGACTTCTATAGGCAGTTACACCCTGTGTTACTGTTTGCGATGCATGGAACTTTCTTCTTCTTGATCTTTCCAAATGTATTTTCTTTTGATATCTCTATGGAAAGATCATGTATTCCTAGGCATGCATCAATTGTACTTAGCCATGCTCTTTTCATTATGATTGGGAAGTCCCTCTTACAGTTGTTGACTTGGTTCACTAGGAAATTGGTTGGATACGACCATCCACAAATAGTGGTGACAATGTCCTCCACTAGTTCCAATGGGATAGTGATGGATTGGTCAACCAACTCTAAATGCATGTTACTTTTCTTTAACAGAGGTAGGTTCTAGGCTTTATACATTTCCTGGGAGATTAAATTAACACTAGAACCTGAATCCAAAAGAGCTTTGTAAGGCTCATTTTTAGAAATTTGCAAATAAATAAGAGGACTACCAGGATTAGAGAATTTCTTAGCAAGATAGCCAACTTTAATCTAATTAGTAATAGTGTGGGTTAATGTAACAGTGTGCATTGGGTGCGATTTTTGATTCAAAAGAAGCTCCGAAGATTCAAATGATGGAGAGGTGTTTGGACAATTAGCCTCTTGTGGTTGTAAGGACTTGGTTGGACTGTTGGCTCAAAAGAAAGGTCTCTTCTTTGATCGGTTGTCCAAACCAATAGTAGATTGAGGATTGACAACCCTTCTAGCATTACATTACTATGGTTGGGTAGGAAGCTTGCCCTGCATAGTTGGAGTAGGTGGTAATGGAGCTAAGGTTGGAAGAGATGTGGAGAGATGAGAGAGATACTACATATGTGGAACATCACCCTGAGAAGAACAATTTCTATAGTACTCAAGGGCCTGGTAGTGAGGTTGAAGAGCAACATGACTAGTAAAGTCACATGGAGAGATTGGCTACTAAACATAATACCCAAATGGATTAGGTTGATGGTAAGGATATTATTGACATGGTGGAGGTATTCACCATGATTGTAGGTGTTTCCACATTGATATTATTCATTCATTTGTGGTGGATCTCCACTCGGATAATATGTCAAGGATTGTTAGAATTTCCTTGGGTTACCTTGAGGATAAGGTAACCTTCTAGGTGTTCGCCATTTGTTTAATCGTGGTTTTAGCGCATACATCCCAAACTCTTGTAGATGTGACACCACTGGGCAACATCCCTTAGGATGGTTATATTAGCAAATCTCACATCCATCATCATTTTCTGTGTCTAAATCCACAACCTCTTCAATGATGGCAACCTTGCCCTTACCTTTGTTACATTTATACTCAGCTTCTTTCTTTCTCCTCCTCTCTCAGTTACTACTTGGTTCTCTAGACTCCTCTACTATTTTTAGGACAGTTTGAAATTTTTCATCTAGGGAGTTTCACATTTGATCAACCTTTTCCAATACTTCTAATGCAAATTTTTAAATGGGCAAAGTCTTTCTATTCACCATCTCTTCAAGTGGTGACTCTTCTTCATCTTCACAAAATCTAATTTTCTTCTTTCAGAGGGAAGGATCTCTATTATACTCCTCCGCACTTTCTCTTTTCCACAACTCGCCTTCCTCCTTGGCAAATTGCTCCAATAATCTTTGTATTTGATGGGCTCTCAGCTTGGATATCCTTCCTTTGGCATAAGTCCTAAGGGTTCTTCGCATTTTGTACCTAAGCCCATCTACGAGATGATGTAGCTATTCCTTCTATGAGTAACCATGTCTAGAACAACGATGTAACAATGAATAATATCAACCCATGGTAGAATCCAAGGATTTGTATCCTCCTTGTTTCCATCCTTGGATTTTCTTACTGATGAGTGGTTGAGGTACCCCTACACTCAACCATAAAAATACGAGCATTCTCACATGCGATTTGGTCGAACTCCACAGATAGACTAATTGTGGCACCTAGATCGTTAACCTTAGGTTGCAATTCACTGTCTTCCCACCTAGACTAGTATTTATATTTTTCACCTATGGTTTAGTCCAGAGTGAGGTGTATGATGTGTTCCTAATTCTATGCTACTCCTGAAGGCAGTGGAAAATAATATTAACTAAGCTAAGCTAGGAGGAAAAGGTAAGAAAATCTAATCTAGCCTAAGCGCAATGAGCAGCCGATTCCTTGATCATCTGTACACATCTTGGACCTCACGCATGACTACCATTGGGATTATCAAGCGTAGATCCTAGGTACGCCACTGGGATACCAAGTAGTCACACTTAAATGCTTGTAATCAAGTCGTACTTATTTTGTGTTCTAGGAGTTTAAGGGTGAGAGAGAAAATAGTTAATAACATTAAATAAACAAACAAATAAATAACAAGGTTAATGCTATAATGATGAAGTAATCTCGATCTTTATTTCTGGTCATGTGCGCATCCAAGTATGTCACACTCGAATAAAGAATGTCGTACAATTACATTCACCACACTGCAGGCAGACACTGGAAAAATAATCTAACTCTGGAGGGATCAAACTGCCAGAGTTTCACTACAATCTAAAACTAGGATGTCAAATAACGGAGAGCCACTTCTTATTTATAGACATTACGACAGACTACGATATCGCATACATGATATCACGGCCCATCATACCCCCACAGTTGAATAAAAACTCATCCTCAAGTTACAAAGAGAACAAGCTTCATTGATTACATAGTGAATAGGTATGGGATTATTAACTGGAAAGAATGAAATAAAAAAATGCTGCAGTGTGGGAAAACACAACACAAAAAAATACTACAACTACAAAAAATGGAACTCATGTAGTTCCTACTGGCAGTGGCTCCTCCATGGGTGTGTTCCCCTTGTCATGTGCTCCAGGATTTAAAGCTTGATGGCATTGAAGTATGGCCTAGAGCTTATCCTCTTCAATCCAAGGATCTTGTGCCATCCATGCAAGTTTTCTAATGTTTGATGGAGTTGGCACCTCCCACGGATAGGGTAGTTGCAAGAATATCTAGTTAGCTTTGACGTACCATGCCACGAACACCCGTCGTTCCTCCTCGTACGCTTTGGCTTTGTCTTTGTATTCGTGAAGCTCTATTAGCCATTGAGCCAAGTCGGTTGCTACATCTATCTATCCTTGGTAGCTTACTTTTACCACCACAAGTTTAGAATTTGCGACGTCTAATTTTTCTCCCAACTTCTTGCATTTTGCAAATTCTGCCTCATATTTGAGATGGGTGGAAGCTACCTACTATTCGAGCTCTATTCTCAAACACCCTGTTGTTAACATGGAAAGGTTGGCATATTTGAGGTCTACCAACTCCATGTATTCTGTCAAGTCCTAGATTTGCAGGTCCTGATATTTAACGTCCGCTTGGTGGGTGAAGGCATAAGTGTCCAATATGTCCCTCCAATTAGTGTGTTGAGCATTGATATTGTTGATTTGAGCCTTGGCCATATGGATCTCCTTCTCTGGGATTTTTTTATACATCCCCAGTTGATCACAGAAATGCTCCTTTAGTTTCTCATGTTGTTTAACCTCATTCTACCATGCGCTTATCTCAATTGCTAATTTTTTGTGAATAACACGTACCTCCTCCATTGAGAGGGTTCGATTCTCTCTAGCTAAACGGCTTACATCTTGGTTTACCCGAATGAATTTTTCCCATAGCTGATGAAAGTGTTCATCAAGAACATTCTATTATTTCTCCATAGAGGTCAATTGAATGTTATTTGCAACCAATTGTTTATTTTCTTCTTCTAAGGCCTTGAGTGCCTTAAGGTACGCATGGGTTTGCGCTTCTGCTGCAGAGGCATCCCAAACAACCATCTCCTTTTCTTTTGCCACCTTCTTATTCTCTGTGGTCAATTTTTTTGGAACAAATTGTAAAGGATCCTACTATGCTACTTGTAAGGCTATGAGCTACTCTTGTAGTTTCTGCACTTCAGCTTCAACATGCTCGGCCCTTACTTTAGATATGACCAGCTTCCCCTTGATGGAAATGAGGTTTGATTGAATTGCTGTGACATCTTGAGGGATGTCAAACAGGGATGTTAGAACTTGCCCTGTTTGTACCAATCTGTCAAGTGCATCCTCATGTTCTGTAGGAGTCATTGAGGTTTCAGCAAGAGTTTAAGCATCCCATTCTCTTGAGAGATCTGCCAATGGCACAACATGTACATTAAAGGATTCCTTGATGTGGTCAATAACCACTTCAACAACTCCTATAGCATTCTGGTATTGCATGACCACCACAGTGGCCCCTTCACTAGTCTCTAAATGCACCTAAAAAGATGCCACATTTTCATAGATCTATTGCGATCATCTACTTTCCCCTCCTCCTGTTTGGATTGATATTTCACCCCTTGTGCGATCTATTGAAACTATAGGCTTATCGGCATCATCGATGATGCAAAAGAGGTTTGCATCATCATGACTTCCCCAAATGAATGTCTTAGTGATAGCCCTTAGATGGCTCATCGATGGTCTATAGTCTTGTGGTGGCGGTAGCTGATCATGGCCTATGTCAGGCCCTACTTCTTGTTGTTGGCTGGGATGCATAGCTGGAGGTTGACTAGGTCTTGCAAGTTGAGTTGCAGTTTGTTCAGTCATCTATTCTTCTTCTTCTTCGAGTCTCAGCTCTTCACCAGTGCTCTTTCTTGGAGCTGGTACCTTTAGTAGTTTAGCATATGAAGAATTTTGGGCTTTTCGGAGGATATCATTTATGTATCCCCAAATACCAACCTGTTGGCATAGTTTTCTAGATAAGACAGGGAAAAGGAAGTGCCATCTTCCCTAACTTCCGTTCTTCAAATCGCCTTAGGATCTTCATCAAATATAGATGGGGAAGGTTAGCATTAACCTTTCCCATCAACACTGCACATCCTCTTACTGCATACATAGATATTCTTTTCAAACCTTTTGTGGGGAATGCAATCACATGGATCAAGTGTTAGTAAGGTCTCTCTTCCATTATCAGCTCACCAAAAGCTTTATCTTTGCCATAAGCCTTCTCTAACCAATACTTTTACACATCGAGGTCTGAATGGGTAGATAACCGAGTAATGTGGGGGCTTAAATTTGAAAGGTTTACACTTCCTAAATAGCTGTGTAGAGAAATCTATTGTCACACCACAAATGTTAACCGTGGTGCCTTGCTCCCTGTTGTGCCAGAACTGGTACGTCTCACCTAAGTACTAGGCACCGCTTTCAGAGAGGATAGGTCATAAGGGAGATCCTTTAAGGTGATCCATAACAGCCTCAGGAGTGAACTCTATGAAAGATTCAAATTTTAGCTCCACAATCACTGCGGCGAATGTGGACTTCTCATGTATAGCCTGAACACACTCCAAGGGCAACATGAGTTGTTGTCTCGGTTCAGGCGTAGTAGTAACTCCTCCTTCTACCTACTCGGACCATCTAGTAGGAGGTTCTTCTTGATTGATACTGAATGATTGCACCTCCTATTCTACATGTTGTTCGGAAAGGCCTTGTCTTCCACCTCTCCAAGATCGTTTCTCTTCACCTTGAACAAGACCCTCCTGCTATGCACGTTTCAGGGCCATTCTGCAATCACATGGATCAAGTGTTAGTAAGGTTGTTTTCAAAATCAAGTTATACCTTACTGCTTACCTTAATTAAATATCTTATGTTATAACGTGTGATCATGCCTAAAAATTATAATAATGGGTGTTGTGACTTAGGTGGTTTCCATTTTAATCTCTCAGTGTACTTAAGGTCATATGATTTTTGGCACAATTATTCTAAGTGTTAAGTTAATTACCCTAACTGATGTCCTTTGGCGATGATAAATTTCAAAAAAGTTAGACACTTTTCAGTAGGTATCTCTCCCCCACGACTAAACTGAACACTCCAGGTTCAAGCAGGTTCAAACGGAATTAAAATCGGAGGACTAGTGCACAAGATATTAGTGAAAATGCAAGGGTCACACAATCGCAAGTCACAGAGAAAAATTTCAAAAACTCTCCTCTGTGTGAATGGCAAAATGATGCTAAGTGTTGTGGCAGGGGTTCCTATTTATAGGAAAATAGGACACGATATCAAGTACGATACATCGCGTACGTGATATCACGTGGGATGCGATATCACGTACACAATATCTTAGCCCTACTAATGTGAGATACATGAAAATATCGAATTTTTAATGATTTTTCTTGAAACTGATGTTAAATATTGAGGAAATCAGTAAGTATTAAGATGTCCTAGGGTAATTTCATTGATTCAAGAGGCACTCTTAATGATAATGATGTGAATTTTTGTAATTAAGATATGGCGGTTACGAGAAAAGGGAATATAATAGTACATTGGAACGTTAAAATTATAGAGGGATAATAATAGGGAAAGAAAAATAATGGAAAAATTAAGCTAAGGGTAAGAAATTGTGTGTTTGAGCTAGTGAATTGGTGGAGATTACAACAAAATTACATAAGTGGATCCTCCCCAAAGTAGGTTTCAACCTATTATGCCCTTGTGTAACCACACTTAAAGTGTTTGTGGGCACTAAAAGGGTTAGATGTAATCCACACTAACTCCAAAAAACACACACATGTAATTATCACCAGAATGAGATGAAAATTATATGCTACACAGGACATAAGCTACAATTACATGAACAGTGAGATGAGACGAAGTATAGGAAGGGATCGTAGAGATTGGGACATGAGGTAACTAACCCAGGGCACAATGAATCCTGTGTGTAAAGCATGATTAACATGTCATTAACCCATCGTTCCAAGATTAGGAGCAAGTCCATTCCTCTAATCAATGACATCGCATTGTTTTATCCCATCATGAGCAACTATGAGAGTACCATAACAACAAGGCGTACGATCACTTGGCGTTTAGTTCAAGGGAGAAGTGATTTTTTTATGGCACTTTGTTTTTCTTTTTCTCTTTCTTTTTTCTTCTTTTTCATCTTCTTTTAAACTTTACTAAATCCATAGAAGCTGCCAACCTTTAGGCATGGGTGCATGTCTTTCCAGTGAGACCCCCCTAGAACAACATTTTATTGAGTGCCCTTTTGATTACTCTTACTCCCATTTTTCATTAGATCTACAAGGATATTGGTACAACCACATAGCATGATAACTCCCACAGATGTCACCAAAGAGAATCTGCAAGTCCCCTTAATGTCACATCCTAATCATTCCCTCTTGGTCCATCCTTCTTCATTCTGGATACAATGAACACAAAATTAATTTTAAGTTTTAGAACTTTCAAGAATGTCACTGTACCCTTGAACAAAACCTCTTATTTGTAGAGTGGATGATGAGTGGGTGTAGTGGGCTCACTATTCCAAATAATTGACCACTCATGACTTAATAACATAAAACACATCTCAACCAACAATCCACATGAGTGTTTTATTCGTAGACGAGATTACTTACAAAAACATGAAAGCACAAAAAACACAAAAAACTAAAAAAGATAAAAAGAGAAAACAAAAAGTTGAAAAAGTAAAAAATGGAAAACAAAAAGTTGTAAAATTAAAGAAAATAAAAAATATTTATTAATCCTGCTTGTTATTGCAATGGGGGATATCCCCCATAACTAATCAGTTGAGGATGGCAAGGATTAATAAATGGAAAATGAGGATCCTTGCATGTTGGAAGTATTGGAACTTGGCCATACTTAGCCCCTCGGGGTTCAGACACTTGATTATAATATGCATAGTGGGACACTGTATACGATGTAGTTCTCAGATAACAAGTTGACCTAGTATGATGTTTGTGACCGTTAGATGGTATGTAAGGATTAGAATGATGCCTCCCGTAGTTGTGTTCATTGGGCCATATGGTTTTTGGAGTGTTTGTTGATGGCCTTGATAAAGTTACATTAGGTGTTGGGTTCAAAGGTAAAGGTGCACCACAGTGTGGGACTTGTGCTGGGTTGGAAGATGTAGTGTCCTCAGAATTAGGTTGTCCCTTCTTACGGTCGTGTTTAAAGAAAGGACGCTTTTGATGTTGAGGAGGTTTCTCACTGCTGTTGGTAGTAGTAGCGCAAGTGTTGTTCGTGGGTTGTTGCAGTGGCACAAACACCTTAGGAATAGTTTGTGGCACTGTGGAAGGAGGGAAAGGATGAGAATGTTGGAAATTAGGAGGAATATAAGGTGCACAATGTGGTGGTTGTGTTGGAGGTATGGGCTAATAGTATTGTGGAGAATGATATTGTGGTGAGATAGAGTATGGTGGCCCTAATGGAGAAACAGGATGTTGAACGTGATAAGCATTTGGATTTGGAAAATATAAAGGGTGCCTCTAGTCTAAGGGTGGTCTCCCCCACGACTGGGATTGTTTCCACTATGATCAAGCACAGTATCTCTGTATGAACTCTGGATGTAATGTGTTTCCCCAATGCTCATGTAGATGTAACAATATTGGGCATTGGCCCTTGGGGTGATCATACAGGCATATGTTGCATTCATATGTATGATTGGTAGTTGAGCGCTTATTCCATTTATGCTTTTTCTCTGAATGTCTACTATTTTTTCTTGCTTCTTGGGTTGTCAAAACTCTATCTCCAATGTTGTTGATATTTTCTTCACACTTTTGATACATCCATTCCAACATCTTATTGATCTTTTCCTCGGCTTCTTCTAACGATTGTTGTATTGGAAAAGATGATGTATCCACCTTGAGATTTGTTGATCTCTCCTTTTTATGATCATGGACCTTTGTTGAGTTAATATTTTGGTCCCATTGATGTTTTTCAACACTCTCCCATCTAGCTAATTCTCTTTCTTCTTTTGCTACCTTCTTAATAAGCTCTTGGATTTGGTGGGTTTGTAAGTTGTATAGTTGACCTTGGGCATATACTCCTAAGGTTTCTCTTGTTTCATTACGTAGCCCATCAAATAATATGGTACATTAGACTTTCCTCAAAAAACCCATGGCCTAGATAGTTATTTAACAGTGCATAATATCTTTCTAAGGCCATGTCCAAGGGTTCATGTTGTGCTTGTTTCCATCATTGGATTTGTTTCCTCAAGGCTAACACTCTTGCATAGGTTTGATATTTTTCGTTAAAGACTTCTACCATTGTTGACCAACGTCGTATCGAATTTGGTTTTAATGATCAATACCATACTTTTGCTTGGTCAATGAGTATCATAGGAAAGAGCTTAAGTTTTTTCCAACCATTATCAATGTTGTTCCATGTGTAGGCATCGTAGAAGGCTAGTAAATGTTGATGTGGATCTAAGTCATAGCCTCCTGAAAATGTAGGAAAGTTGTTTAAATCGAGCCTAGGTAGTCAGCTCTCTTTACAATGCCTACATGAGATTCGAACAGCCTCTTGTATTTGCATTAAGCTTGTAATGGCCAGTGGGGGTTCATCGTCATCTTGTAAGTTATGTCTTCGTATGTTTTAATGACGTTTTTTTTTGTTCATGTTTATAAGAAACTCCCACTTCAGGTTGTATACTCTGATCTTCATCGTCATATAATTCGTTGGTTCTCCAATGAACTTCCTCACTAAGTGTGGTGTTATTATTATCTTGTAGGAGAGACATTGTTTAAATTTGTATGTGAATTTATGTGTGACTTTTTATAATTATTTCTTCTTTCTAAGAGATATATTGTTAAGTCCTTATACAGCGACCTTGTATGATATAACTAATCTAGATAACTAGCACCATCCCCGGCAACGGTGCCTATGATGAGTGGTGGAGGTACCCCTACACTCAACCATACGAATACGAGCATTCTCACATGTGATCTGGTCGAACTCCACAGACAAACTAGTTGTGGCACCTACATCATTAACCTTAGGTCGTAGTTTGCTGTCATTCCACCTAGACTAGTATTTATATTTTTCACGTATGATTTAGTCTAGAGTGAGGTGTATGATGTGTTCCTAATTCTATGCTACTCTTGAAGGCAGTGGAAAATAATATTAACTAAGATAAGCTAGGAGGAAAAGGTAAGAAAATATAATCTAGCCTAAGTGCGACGAGCAGCCGATTCCTTGATCATCCGTACACATCTTGGACCTCGTGCATGACTACCACTGAGATTACCAAGCGTAGATCCTAGATACGCCACTGGGATACCAAGTAGTCACACTTAAATGCTCATAATTAAGTTATACTCATTCCACATTCTAGGAGTTTAAGGGAAAGAGAGAAAATAGTAAATAATATTAAATAAACAAACAAATAAATAACAAAGTGAATGTTGCAATGATGAAGTAATCTTGATCTTTATTGCCGGTCATGTGTGCGTCCAAGTACGTCACACTTGAATAAAGAATGTCATACAATTACATTCACCACACTACGGGCAGACACTGGAAAAATAATCTAACTCTGGAGGGATCAAACTGCTAGAGTTTCACTACAATCTAAAACTAGAATGTCAAATAAGGAAGAGCCACTTCTTATTTATAGACATTGCGATGGACTGCGATATCACGGTGGACACGATATCGCGGGGGATGTGATATCCCAACCCATGCGATATCACGGTGGATGCGATATCGCGGGGGATGCGATATCGCAACCCATGCGATATTGCGGCCCATCACTTACGTAGGTTGGAAACTTAGATGTACATTTGATACTTAACGTTGAATAGTTCTAACATGGTACTCCATCGACGAATGAATTCCAATTGTAAGGACCGGTACCAGCTTTTTGTTTCCTTGATCAATGTCCATGGAAACAACTTTAGCTTTTTCCACTAGTTTTCTATATTTTGCAAGGCACATGCATCATGGAATATTATTCATGTAGATGGTTTTGAGGATCAGCATTGTATCCCTCTTCAAATCATGGGATGTTATTCATGTCTAGTCTTTTGATCCTACTATCCTTCCAGTGCCTTGTTGGGATCCTAATAGCCTCTGTTATATCTAACATACTTTGGGTGGCACGTAGGGATTCATCATGGTCATACTATCTTTGGCATTTATGATGCCTATGCTATTCTCTACTCTCCCTTCTTTCATAATGTGTCTCTCTGGAATTCCCTCGCCCCCTTTCTCAACTATTTAGTTAGTGATTTCTATTTTTCTTACCATTGTCCTCATGATCTTTCCCTTTGCAACTACGTTCAAATCCTAAAGAAGAGGGAGAAGAAGATGATGGAGGTGAAGAGGAACGAGGATCGGCACCATGGCGGCGTCTATCACCTTCTCTTTGGTGGTCATGGCCTCGGTCATAGTTACGATCAAAATGTCTATCATTGTCATGTGTTCGTGTTGCTTTTTCGGACCCTTTGTGTCTATTGGTATCAGAACCTAGGTTATGAATAGTTGAGTGAAGATTCTAATACACAACTCCTTTACTGAAGTCAACAAGAGGAACATCGTTTTGTGGAAAACCTCTTGAGATAGTTTCACCATCCTTGTTTTCACTTAGGACATACAAAACATCCTGAGACCACTTTCCCTTCACAAATTTGTAATGTCTCTCCTATTGTAGATCTCTCTGGTGTTGTGCCTATGTGGGTTAATAATCTCTTGAATCTTACTCATGCACAACCTACTCCGATTGTAAGTGTTACATACTAATTCATGTGAAAGCACAAAGAAACATGGTTGGGATTGAGTGATCTAGAGGTAACACTATGTTACTTCTAAATCACACCATCACAATTGTTCATCTTGGTGGAGGATAAATGTAAAAACTGGTACATACTCATCACAATGAGCATATACCATGTGAAACTATTGGGGTATTAGTGGATCATCATGTGCACCCCACCTTCGATTATTCATGGTGTCAGACCTAGTTGGTGAAGCACTCTAATAAGAAGAAAGAGACATGATTGATTATTCAGTGTGTGATACCCTTTTCCAGTGATTGTAGGATAGTTACTGTAAGGGTTCGTTCCAACGATGGAAGGATTTCCTAAGTTCTAATTAGCATACAAACAACAAAATCCCTAGCAATGGTGCCAATGATGAGTAGCAAGGTACCCCTATGTCGAACCATACGAATACGAGTGTTCACGCATGATCCAGTTGAACTCCAAGGATTAAGTGCTTATGTGCCTACATAGAACAAGGATGGGTTATGCAATCGTTGTCTTCAAAAGCTTACATGTAAGGCTCAATTGTATGGTTAAGTAAACTTGAGGTATGTGATTTTTATTCTTTTATGTTTTATTTCCTTGCTGCTTAAAAGAGAAGAATGAGGTAATTTAATAACTAATTTGATTTAACTAGTTAACTATTCTTTAACTAGTCCTAACACCAGCATCCATTCCCACTCTCTAGACACATACTAAACTAGTGTAACACTACTAGGATTAGAAAATGCTAGTCGTTACTAGGTTACCAAGTGTTCCAACGTATGCTTGAAGTGGTCATGCTGAGTGTGCTAATTCATTGGTGATTGACAATTAATAATTCTATGTAATAACATTAAGTAACTATTGAAAGCATTAGATAAGAGTAAATAATATGAAAGGAAATAATTAAGCTATTCTGAATGTTGCATGATTTATCACAAAGTTCATCTTTATTTCCAGACACAAGATGTGCTCAGGTACACAATGCTCGAATAAAGATCCATTTACTTTATGACACCTACTGCGGGCACTCAAAAATAATTCTAACTCTGGAAGGAAAAAACTATAAGAGTTTGGCTAAGGGACTAAAAACCAATACCAAACCAAGTGCCCTTGTCTCTTATTTATAGGCAATGAGATAGGTTTTGACATTGCATGTTTGATATCACTTCGACATCTCTGATATCGTGTATCTGATATCGAGGGTCCGATATCGAGGATACGATATCAGGAGTCACCAATAATAAAAATAATGTAAGATAAATATATTTCTTCTTGTTAAATAATATAAATTTGAAGGCTTAAGTAGAAAAATCGGAGATAATATACACATTTTAGACTACAAGGTAATGCATTTTTCAAGATTATATGGTTAAATTAAAGTTATATCATTACATTACTTGGCCTTATTTGCAAAAGTATAGGAAGGATAGTAAAATAGGATGAAATTTACAATAAGAAGAAAGTAGTCTTTATGATCATCAACTCCTAGTGTGGTTCATCAATATTCATTCTTGAAAAGTTCATCATCTTTGTAGCCTTAGTTGCTAAGGCCACCAATTTTGTGAGACTTAGATTAATAGTACTACTTGTTCTTGTTTAAATGCACTTGAATTAGTTACTTAACAAAAATGATTAAAATACTATACAAAAATTAAATTTAGTTCCTTAAGTATTTATAATTAAAATTTGTTGAGTACTTGCAAAAACCCACAAACTTTTACAATACTAATATTAGTAGCTACTTATAAGTTTTGATAAGTGTATAGGTTGCAATGATAAGTTTGATTTTCAACACTTTCAACTAAGCTAATCCTTAGTTCCTTATATTCACTCCAATCCTCACTTCCTTATATCCACTTCAATCATGAGAGCTAACCCTCACTTCCTTGGAAAAAAGGTTGATAAAATCACATTAAAAATTTGTAATTGATGAGTGGCAAGGTACCCCTACACTCAACCATATGAATACAAGCCTTCATGCATGATCTGGTCAAACTCTACAGATAGGCTAGTCATGGTATTAAGATAGTTACATGTTGATCACAGTTCACTATCTACTCACTTGGACTAGTATTTGCTTTGTCATATATGGTTTAGTCCAGAGTGAGGTGTATGATGTGTTTCCTATCACTATGCTACTCCTAGAGACAATGGAAGTAACCTTGTTTAAGCTAATAAGGAATGGGAGAAGAGAATCTAAGCTAGCCTAAGTGTGATGAGCATCTATCCATAATCATCCATACACATCTTGGACCTTGTATACTACCTCTAGGATTACCAAGCATATATTACTTGAGCGCTCCTAGATACACTACTGGGATACCAAGTAGTTACACTTAAATGCTCGTGATTAAGTCATACTCATTATGCATTTAATAACAAGGATAGTAAATTAAGGGTAAGAAATATTAATTAAGAAAAAAATAAATAACAATAACAGTTAAGCAATTAAAACTAAGTAAATGTTGTAATGATGAAGTAATCTTGATCTTTATTGCCAGTCATGCACATGTCCAAGTACGTCACACTCGAATAAAGGTTTCATATAATTACAATCATCACACTATAGGCATGCACTAGGGAAAGAGTTGAGAGGAACTAAAAATTGACAAAAAGTCTCTACTCTAACACTAACTAACTCCCTTCTTTCCTATACATCCAAATGTGTATTTATAGGCTTTCATAGGAGTCACGATATCATGTATCCGATATCGCTAACCAAGCCGTGATATCATGTACCTGATATCAAGGGTCTAATATCGAGGGTTCGATATTAGGGGTCCAATGTCAAGGGTTCGATATTACGGGTTCAATGTTAAGGATCCGATATTAGCACCTGACAAACCATGATTTATCATACCCCCATGACTGAATAACAACTCATCCTCGAGTCAAAGTAAGTGAGTAACAAGTTCATTCAATTACAAATAGGGGATAGGTATGAGATTATTGAATGAACATGTATAGTTTCATGTCATAATATGGGACTAAAAAAAATTTGGACACAGACACAAAAGTTAAAACTTGAAGAACTCATGGGGTTCTAGGTGGTGGTGGCTCCTCCATGGGTGCCTTTCCTTTGTCTTGTGCTCTAGTATTATGAGATTGATACCATTGAAGAAGTGCTTGATGTTTCTCCTCTTCTATCTAAGGATTATGAGTTATCCATGCTAATGTTCCAATGCTTGATGGAGTCAGCACTTCCCATGGACACAACAGCTGCAGGAACACTTTATTGGCCTTGACATACCATGCCACAAATATCTGTAATTCCTCTTCATAGGCTCAAGCCTTGACCTATCCACATTTTTCCTGGCCAGATTGTGCAATGATAAGAGTTCCTTGATGGATGCTAAATGATTGTGCCTCCTACTCTACATGTTCTGCATGAGGTCCTTGGCCTCTGCCTCTCCTTGGGTGTTCAGTTGCATCTTGAGAAGGTCCTCCTTGTTGTCCTCTTTTAGGGGCCATCTATAATCACACAAAGATCAATTTTTAGTAAGGTTATTGAAAGAAGTTCAATTATTTCATACCTTACTCATTTCCTTTAATAAATGTTGAATTCATTACTTAGTGTGATTTTAGAGTTAGAATTTTTTTCAAGGAAGTTTCCCTAAAATTTTAATGTCAAACCTAATTTGTTTAGGTGACACATAAAAGGGCATGTAATGGTTTTGAGGAACATTTGATAAAATTATGACAAGCGAAACAATAGATTTGGCAATGAAGTACTTGGAGGGTATAAAATGATATGGTAGTGTGCAACAAGTGCATATTACAAAGTCACGCAAGTGGGTCCTCCCCAAAGTAGGTTCCAACCTATAATGCCCTTGCGTAACCACACCTTAAAATCTCCATAGGCACTAGAAGGGTTAAATGTAATATACACCAATGCAACAAAACACATACATGTTAAATACCATCGCGATGAGGTATGCATTCAATGCTACACAAGACATGAGTCACAAATACATGAACAATGAGATGAGGTGAATTGTAGAAGGGATTGTAGAGATTGGGACATGAGGTAACTAACCCTGGGCATATGAATCTGGAGTGTAGGACATGATTAATGTGTTATTAGCCCATTGCTCCAAAATCAAGACCAAGCCCATTCCTTCGATTAGTGACATCATATTGTTTCATCCAATGATGAACAACCATAAGAGCATCATGATAGCAAGGCATACAATCACTTGGTGTTTCATTCAAGGGAGGAGTGATTTGGAATTTCTTTGCGACACAGTTGTTTTGATCTTTTCGTTTCTTTTAGTTTGGCTACTTTGGCACACACTCTTATTTTTTTTATGCGTAATCCAGAGAAGCTACCTACCTTTATGCATGGGTGCATGTCTTTCTAGTGGAACCCCCTAGAATAGCATTGGGTTTCTTTATTGAGTGCCTTTATTAATTTTACTCCCATTTTTCGTTAGATCTACAAGGATCTTAGTAAAACCAGGCTACATGATAACTCCAACAAATGTTACCAAAGAGGAACGACAAGTCCTCTTGATGTGACACCTTGATCATTCCCTCTTAGTCCATTATTTTTTGCTCTAGGAATAATGAGCACAAAATTACTTTAAGTTTTAATGATGTCAAGAATATCATTGGACCTAGAGTAGAACCTTTTATTAATAGAATGGGTGGGTGGATTTGATGGGCTCGCTGTCTAAGTAATTATTCACCTAAGACTTGATAGCATAGAACAACACCTCAACCAACGAGTCACATGAGTGTTTTATTCATAGATGAGATTACCCATAAAAAGATAAAAAGATCAAACAATAAATAAAAATATGAACCAATCAATAAAAAGATAAAACAAAAAATTGAAAGATGAAAAACTAGAAAAAAATGCAAAATTAAAGAAAAGGAAAAACATTTACTAATTTTGTTTGTTAGAATGGGGGATATTCCCCATAACTAAACTTTTGATCATAGCAAGAATTAATAAATGGAAGGGTTGGATCCATGCATTTTAGAAATATTGGGACCTAGTCATATCCAAACTATTGGGTGTCTTTTGATGTCGTGGTTGGAATGTACCCAAATTGGGGTGCACACACTGTACTAAAGTTGACATAGTGGGGCATGTTAGAAGATGAGTTTAATTGATACGAAGTTAAACCACTATGGAACCCTTGATCGTAAGATGGTATGCAAGGATTGATATGTCTCCCTACATGGCTATGTTCATTGGGCTACATGGTTGTTGGAGTATTGATTGGTGGCCCTGATAAGGTAACATGAGGCATTGGGTTCGAGGAGAAATATGCACCACAATGTTGAACTTGTGCTAAGTGGGAGGATGTAGTGGTCTCGGAACTGTGCTGTCCCTTTCTATGGTGATGTCTAAAGAAGGGACACCTTTGATGTTGTGGAGGATTCCCACTGTGATTGATAGTAGTAGCACAAGTAATGTTCGTGGGTTGATGCTGTGGTGCAAAACCTTCTAGTACTATTGGTGGCAATGTAGAAGGAGGTGAAGGATGTGAATATTAAGGGTAAGGAGAAGTATAAGAAACATGAGGTGGTGATCTTATGGGAGAGGACATGGGTTGATAGTATCTAGAGGAATGATAACGATGTGGTGAGATAGACGATGTTGACCCAGTTGGGGAAATAGGATGCTGAACCTGATAAGCACTTGGGTTTGAATGATATGAAGGGTGTGACTAGTTTGGGGGTGGCCTCCCCCATGACTGGGATTTTTGCAACTATGATTGAACACAGTATTTTTGTATGAACTCTGGATGTAACATTCTTCCCCAATGCTCATGTAAATATGACAAGATTGGGTATTAACCTTTGGGGTGATCATATAGGAAAATGTTACATTGATACATATGATTAGAAATTGAGTTCTTACTCTCTTCAACCTTTCTTTCTGATTGTCTAAGGGTGGTCTATCTTGCTTCTTGGTTCATCATGGTTCTACCTCTAATAGTGTTGGCATATTCTCCACATTTTTCATGTATCCATTTTGTCATATTATTGATCTTTGCCTCAATTTCATTTAGTGATTGTAGTATTGGCAAAGATGATTCCACCTCTTTAAGGTGAGTTGATTTCTCCTCTTCATAATCATGAACCTTTGCTAATTTGAGATTTTGGTCTTGTTGAGAGCTTTCAACATTCTCCCATTTCACCATTTCTCCTTCTTCTTTTGCTACCCACTTAATAAGCTCTTGGAATTGGTGGGTTTGTAGCTTGTATAGTTGACCTAAGGCATACATCCCTAGGGTATCCCTTGTTTCATTACAAAGTCCATCTATGATGTGATACATTAGCCTCTCCTTGGAGAACCCATAGCCTAGGCATTTGTTTAACAAAGAATAGTATCTTTCTAAGGCCATCTCCAAGGTTTCATGTTGCCCTTATTTCCATTCTTGGATTTGTCTCCTCAAGGCTGACACTCTAGCATAGGTTTGATATCGTTCAATAAAGAGTTCTACCATTGTTGGCCATCTACGAATTGATTTTGGTTTTAAGGATCTGTACCATACTTTTGCTTGATGAATCAGTGTCATAGGAAAGAGCTTAAGTTTTTGCCATCCATTATCAATATTTTTCCATGCACAAGCATCATAGAATGCTTGTGAATATTGTTTTGGATCTAAATCATAGCCTCCTNCCCTGCATCAGATTGAGTACTCCAAACTTCATCTTCATCATCATATAATTCGTTGGTTCTCCAATGAATTGCCTTACTAGTTGTTGCATTATCATAGTCTTGTGAGAGAAACATTATTGTGAATTTGTATGTGACTTAATTGAAATTAGGTTTTTTTTTCCTAAAAGATATATCATAAATACTTTGTTACAGCGATCTTGTATGATATAACTAATCTAAATAACTAGCACCGTCCCTAGTAACGGCACCAATGATGAGTGGCGAGGTACCCCTACACTCAACCATATGAATACAAGCATTCATGCACAATTCAATCGAACTCCACAGATAGGCTAGTTGTGGTATAAAGATAGTTACATGTTCATCGTAGTTTGCTGTCTTTCCACCTAGACTAGTATTTTCTTTGTCACGTATGGTTTAGTCGAGAGTGAGGTGTATGATGTGTTTCCTATCACTATGATACTCCTAAAGACAATGGAAGTAACCTTGTTTAAGCTAATAGGGAATGGGAGAAGAGAATCTAAGCTAGCCTATGTGTGATGAGCATCTGTCCATAATCATCCGTACACATCTTGGACCTTGTGTACTACCTTTGGAATTACCAAGTGTATATCACTTGAGCACTCCTGGATACACTACTGGGATACCAAGTAGTCACACTTAAATGCTCGTGATTAACTCGTACTCATTCCATGTTTAATAATAGGGATAGTAAATGAAGGGTAAGAAATATTAATTAAGAAAACAATAAATAAAAATAACAGTTAAGCAATTAAAACTAAGTAAATGTTGCAATGATGAAGTAATCTTGATCTTTATTTTCAATCATGCATGTGTCCAAGTACGTCACACTTGAATAAAGGTTCCATACAATTACAATCATCACAATATGAGCATGCACTAGGAAAAGAGTTGAGAGGAACTAAAAATTGATAAAAATACTCTACTCTAACACTAACTCCCTCCTTTCCTGTGCACCCAAATGTGTATTTATAGGCTTTCATAGGAGTCACAATATCGTGTATCCGATATCGCTAACTAGGCCACGATATCGCATACTTGATATCGAGGGTTTGATATTAGGGTGATGTCAAGGATCTGAAATCAAGGGTTTGATGTCAAGGATCCAATATTAGTACCTGAAAAACCACGATTCATCAGTAATCCTAGTTTTCTACATATTTATTCTTCAATTTATTGAAATAAATTTCAATGTAATTCTAGGTGGAATGAAATGTAGTCATAGGAAGTAGCAGTAGTTTCATCTACGTTGGTTTTATTAAAACCTTGTTAAAACTCTGTATTAATGATATCTAAAAACCTTGTCTGTTGAAATTTGGTAGCCCTCCACTAGGGTTTCCTAACAGTGCCTTGTGTTGGCTAGTCTTGGAGCATAGGCTAACCTGATCAAAGGCAGAGGGTTTTTTGGGGCAATGGTGACAGACCTGTTCTGGTCTGATCATAGCAGTGCTGAAGCATTCTGGGTCCCAAACCAACTAGTGCTTGAACAGGTTTTGCAAGATTACATGTGAGACCCTTTACCTTCTTCAATGCCTACATCATTCATTAATAAGTACCCTGTGAGTTTGTTCCTTTATGTTTTGTTTCTTTTTTTAATATTTTCTCTATTTTGATTTTCTGAATTGGCTAGGCTTAGGCCCAATGGGTCTACATGGCCCAATCTATTTTGTCTTCTTGCTTTGATGTTGGAGGAAAAAAACATAAAATAATGGAATCCTCCAACATTGACTCACAACCTACTGATAGCTCTACCAACATGGATGCTAATGATACTATTTTATGTTTTGATTTCCCTAAAGACATCTTTGACCAAACCATACAAATCTTTACTCACCTTTATACAATTTTCTTCTTCACTAGTAGGATTCCTCCTACCTTGGTGTTCCAGGATTGGGTTAAAAAAATTTGGGAACCCCGTAATATCAAAATAACCCTAGCTTCCAATCTTACGAGAGGCTTTTTTCTGTTCACTTTTGAAACTAAGGCTATATCAAAGTTCATGAAACAATGGTCAATTTGAGATGTTTATGGATCCTTTTTAGTCTTTCAACCCTGGAAGTAGGATTTCAATCCTGAAAAAGCAAGCAAAAGTATTTTGCTGGTCTGGATTGAATTTTCATGACTTCTTCCTCATTTTTCTCCCCATGTTGATATCCTTGTTGCACAAGTTGGGGAAGTCATCGGTATGGAGGCCTTTTCAGGTTTTCGTTCACGACCAACTCTAAGAGTGTGCGTTAAAATAGATATGCAAAAGCTGCATCTTGATACACTGGAAGTTAATGTGAAAGAAAAGACTTTTGTTCAAAAACTTTCATATCTTACACTTTCTAACCGTTGTTACTACTGTCTTGATTCGAACCACCGTAAAGCTCAATGTCCAAAGTTACTGGCTAAGCTTGAAGCTGAGCGAATTTTAGCAAAACGAGTTAGTGAAGAACTAAAAAATCAAAACATATCTCAGGACATAGGCAAGGATACTATCGAGGTTCACTCAACTAAACCTCCTTCTTTGGATTCTATGGTGTCCGATGTGGAAGATATGAAAATTGAGGATATTGATGCCTCTTAACCAAGAAGGGGCCCCAAAAGATGCTACTAGTGGCTGGGAGCATGTTACCCAAAAATCTTATGCCTCAGTCATACAAGATAACCCTATCTTTAGTGCTTTCCCTAAAGGGCATCAATCCTCAACTGGTGCTAGCTAGTCCATTAGCAAAAGAACAAGTGCTTGGTATCCTCTAGTTAACAACTTTGAATCTAGGAATTCTTTTAAGGCCTTGGTGGTTAAGGAGGATCCTCCTTCTTCTACACAACCCCAATGAAGTGTTGTTCATGAAATGTTAGGGGCCTCTCAGACCCTTGTAGAAGATATATAGTTCAAGACTATATTCAGAGACATTCCTTTGATGTTGTTTGTCTTCAAGAAGTTAAAATCCAAG
>MNCI01026115.1:91773-108329 GCA_015680685.1 Gnetum montanum
GGGGGGGCTATAATTTTTCTCCATAATAAGTGGTAAGAGTTTATTCTTGATCACAATTGTGATAATTTAAGGCATTATAGTTGGATTCGATTATGGTACGCTAATGAAATCTTAGGGATTATCTCCATTTATGCTCCTTGTCACTCAACTGATCGAAAGCTCTTATGGAATTGGCTCAAGCAAAACTTACCCAAAGCTAAGTGGATTATTGCAGGGGACTTCAACATGACTGAGCATCCAAAGGATAAATTTGGAGGGCAAAGAGGTGGTTTAGATAACAGGAAGATTTCTAAGTGGCTCTCATTGAAACATCAATTAAAGTTGCATGAAGCTAATGAAAACTACTCCTCTTCTAGTACTTCTAACTAGTTTACTTGGAGTAATGCTAAACATGGTGCTTCCTACATCTCTTCGTGGTTGAATCAGGTTTATCTATCTACAAATCCTCTTATTCATTTTACTTCTAACAACGGTGTGCCCCTATCCAAGTAGATTATACCCAAGTTTTGTCAAATCATTATCCTATTCATTGGTCTCTTTCCCACTCTAGTAACTCCTACTCTTCTAATGATCTTTATATTTTTAACACTACCTTTCTTCATAGTAACTCCTTTTGCTCTCTATTGATGCAAATATGGAATTTTCATCCTAAACCCCTTAGTGAAGATGGTTGGATTGATTGGTGGACTAATGCTTGTACCTGCCTCCAACGGTTTTCCAAACATGCGGGTAAATTGGTGGCTTCACGTCTAAGTTCTCACAAGTCCAACCTTCATAAGGAAATCTCCTTACTTCAAAATACCATTAATAAAGATGAAGCTACTGAGGCTCACTTTAGTCATTTGAAACTTGCCAAGGAGAACCTACGTATAATGGATGACTATGAAGCTAGAGGTGCTCACCTCCGTGCTTGTCTCTCTTGGCTCCGCATGGGTGACCAAGCTACTAATGGCTTTTTTTGTCTCCTCAAAGGGGGGAACCCATCCCATAAAATTCCAGCTATTCAAGTGGAAGATAATATCTTCACCTCCAAGGATGACATTTTACAGGCCTTCTTTGAGTTCTACTTTCGAACTTTTCAAAAAGAGGCAATTGACCCCACGGCAGTTAATACTTGCTTAGGAGCTATTACTCCTTTTAATTGCTCCATCTTTGATGATGCTTCTCTTCTTTTCAAACAAGATATTGGTAATGCTCTTTAACAACTCCACAATGGTAAAGCCCCTAGTATGGATGGCCTTCCCACAGAATTTTATAAGAAATTTTGGCCTACTCTTCAAGACATTGTTTATAGTGTGTATAAGGAAGCTCTTAGGGAAGGATCCTTTGGTAAGTAGATTAATGCTAGTATTATTAAGCTTCTCCCCAAGTTAGGAGATCATATGAGCATAAGTAATTGGCACCCTATCACTCTTTTAAATGTTGTCTATAAAATAGTTACCAAAGCTATAACTAATAAACTTAAACCTTTTCTTCCACATCTTATAAGAAAAGAGAAAACCGGTTTTGTTCAAGGTAGGTATAGTTTAGACAACGTTGTTACTACTATTGAGGGCTTGCATTGGGCTTCTTCCACTAATCAAAACATCATTCTTCTTAAGCTTGATTTTTCTAAAGCTTATGATATGCTTGATTGGTATTTTTAAAAAAGTATAGTCAAACACCATAACTTAGGAAATGTTTTTGAGAGACATATCGATCTTGTTTTGTCAGAGGCCTCTTTAGTCATTTGCATTAATAGAACCTTCTCTAAGGTCATTAACCTTCAAAAATTAGTCCGATAGGGGTGCCCTTTAGCCCCTTATCTTTTCATCCTAGCTGCTGATGCTTTTGGAGCTATTCTTAGATCTCATAATGAATCTATGAGGCTAAGAGGTATCTCTCTTCCACAAAAAGGAAAGGATCTTCTTTACAGCCAATTTGCATATGATACTTTTATCACTTTGATTAAGGACCATAATAATTTTAACACTGCCTTGCACTGCATAGATATCTACTATAGAGCCTCAGGAGCTAAGATCAATTGGAACAAAACGCAAGCCATTCAATCTAGCTTCTCTCCTAGGCCTCCTTGGACTTATCATTTTGATACCAAGTGGCTATCTCCTAGTGATATTTTCACCCTCTTAGGCATCCCTATTGCTTTATTTGCTACTCCCACTACCATATGGAACAATGTGGTGGAAAAGGTGAAACATAAAGCTTTGAAATGGGCTTCTAAAGCCTTGTCTCTTACAGGTAGATTTATCGTAGTTAATCATATTTTGAGCTCCACTCATGTCTATTACTCTTCCTTTATGGCTCCTTCCAAATCTTCCTTTCAATGCATTAACAACATTTTTAGGAATTTCCTTTGGGGGGATAAGGATGATCACAAAGCTTTTCATTGAGTAGCTTGAGATACTTGCACTTTAAGTAAAGACCATGGGGGCTTAGGCCTTGCCTCTATTGAGCACCAGAGTATTCCCTTGGCCTCCAAATGGGTGACTCGGTGTATTGAAGGAGATGAAGCTTGGAAGATCTTTTTTAGGCATAACATCTCTTGTCTTGGTATTCACCATAGATGGGAAAATACTCATTGAAGCAATTGGATCATTGGTGAAGGCTCTCAGGAGATCAAAGGTTCTTTCTTGTTTAAGCAAATTTGGTGGTGTTGGAGCTAACTTAGAGGTTTATTGCAATGGAAACCTTCCCAGATAAGCTTGCACTCTCTATTGACACACTCAATCTGGTGGTCTCCTATTTTTAAAAAGAATGTAGGTTGTCTTTATGATGAATTCTCTCATAGAGCCAATCATTTTGCTGACCACAATCTCCACCATATTGATCAATTATATACTATTAGAAATGATTCTCCTACCCTCTCTTGGACACATGCGAAAGTAAAATGGGGGTTTCAAAGACGAGACATTATCATTTACCAACACATTGAGCAAGTTCTCTCCAACTTTGCTATGCATAAGTTGCATACTAATACTCCTTGGTATGATGATTGGTTTTGGCCTGACGATTCCCCTCTTCGCTCTTTACGCATCTCTAAAGCCAAATCTTGGTTTCATGTTCAAGATTTTCAATTCTCCACTCTAAATAGACATTGGAATTTACATCTTGAGGACCACCAGTGGAAAACTATTTTTCGTCGGATTTGGACTTCCAAGGCCCAACATAAGCACTGTTTCTTTTTTTGGTCCTTGGTTCATCAAGGTCTTCCCATCGGACATAGGCTTCATTTCTTAGGAATTGATTATCCTAAATGCCCCATTTGTAAAGCAGATGACTCTTTTCAACATGTCTTTTGGGATTGCTCATTCTCTCAATACATTTGGAAATGGTGTCAATCTCTCCAAGTCTTCCTTCCTAACCATTCTATTGGTTTTCCTCAATGTATCTTTCAAGCTGATTGTGTTAAGCGTCACCTTCAAAAAGCTTAGAAAATCCTCTTATTTGAGATTATCTTCTTTATTTGGAAATGCCACCTAGATGCTTGGTATCAAAACACAAACTGCAATGAATTTGACTATGGTATGAAATGCTCTATTACTAGTATTGTTCAACTTCAATGTCAAGAACTAGGCTTTATCAATAATATTACCTTTTTCTAAATGGTTTCTCTTTGAGTTAGTTGTATTGGTCTCCTTTTTTAGCTGTCATCCTAGGGGGTGCGATAAGTTTATGTCTTGTTGCAGGTGACGACTGAGGGGTCATCTTGCAACATTGGGCTCTATTAAGGTTTTGGTTTTAATTTTTCTTCTCCCGCTTGTAGCTCACCTTAACAGTAGCGACCCATTGTAGGAACGGACATGACTCTTAACGTGTAGCGACCCATTGTAGTCGAAAACCAAATATCACGGAGAGCCGTAGAACATGTCCTGAAAAACAACAAAAGAAATTTACTAAACCTACGACACGTGGAACCTGTTCAGCCAGCCAGCTATAATAACACACGTCAACATCAAAGCGCATAACATAAAAACCATAATTAGCGGTTTTGAAATTTGCAGATTCCAGATTTTTGCTTCGAGGAATGTGGCCGACCGTCCGTCATTGGCAAAACATATGCTTTTCGGTCAAGCAAGTTCCGTCCCATCGCCTATATAAATCCCTCTTCTACCTTTTCTCCAAGGCTGAGTTGACTGTATCCCTTTTGGCGGCAGCTTGAGTCTCTGGTTTTTGTTTAATTTCATTTTTGTTTGCAGGTGAAGGTGCATCAATGGCGATCACAGACTTGCAGAACGAGTCCCGCGAGGGTACTTTAGACGGCATCCGAGGCCTCATCAAGCGAGTCCGCTCTGTGGAGGATTTCTTCAGGAAGAAGCACGACGCCGATGCTGCCGTGGTAAAAGAAACTGCAGCTAGACCTGCGGAGAGGGACGCGCAGGAATTGAGGTTAGGGTTTCAACATCATCAGCACCAGATGCCGCTCCAATATCCGCGTTACAGCAAGGTCGATTACGAAAATATGCCCGCGTGGCAGCTCGATCGCTTGCTTGCCGACTACGGCCTTCCAGTTTGCGGCGATGTGCACGCTAAACGCGCTTATGCTATCACCTCCTTCCTCTTTCCAGATCAGCTCTGAGTCATTCAGACTTCAACATGTCTGTTGATTTCTGTACGGCGTTCGTTGTTCAATGATTTCAGTATTCAAACAATGCTCTGACATGTGTCAGGCGTTTTTGACCGACGTCTGGGTTTTGGCCTATGGTTGTCCTTTGTCTGAAGTTTCGTATTTCCAGTGTGCTCTCCTGTTGGATTTGGGATTCTGGCATTCCTTTACTTCACTTTCGATATAACACCCCTAGTGCTGAGGGCGAGGGATGTTCACGCACACATCCCGCGGGCCTTCGGTTTTTTTTAGTGTGCTTTCATGCCAAACTTCTGTTTCTGGCGTCCATTGATTTGAAACGTCAGTCTACGTTGTGCTTTGATTAAAGCTCGGTTATGTAGAAATAGGCTGGAGATCTGTACGAAATTTTGAGAGGAAAAGTTTGGGATCAGTATTCACAATTTAGTGTATTCTGATTGCTCGATGCAAAACAATTCTCAGATTTGTAATTCTTTAGCTTTGTTAATTAAAATTGCACAAAGCATTGTCTAATTATTTTTTATACATGAGTAAAATATACATTTTAAAATTATTTTTAAAAACTATATTACCAATTACATTTTAAAGTTCCTTGGCTTTTGGAAAGATACGGTGGTCGGATGTCAGTTATTGTTAAAGCATTATATATAACAAAATCTTTTTCTCATTATAAAATTGGTAGAACAGAGAATTCCTTTATTGATTGATACAAAAAACTTTCAGAGGAGTAGCATATTTATCCTATCATGAACAACATTGAAAGTAGAGAAGAAAGGGAAACTTGATGTGGCAAAGAAACACATCAAAGCTTGGTAATAGAGTGAACACAATGGCCTCCCTCAAGCGAACCTCAATACCTTTTCCTCATATTTTTTGTGCACAAAATGACAATCCATTTCAATATGTTTAGTCCACTCATGAAATATTGGATTGGTGGCAATGTAGATTGTGGATTGATTATCACAATGTAAAGGAATCAGCCTTGGAACATCAACAAACATGTCTTTGAGTATAGTAGTTAACTAGACTATCTCCTTTGTTAGTCTTTGAGTATAGTAGTTAACTAGACTGTCTCCTTTGTTACCTTGGCCATAGTATGATGCTTTGAATGCCATGTTAGGGGGGTGTTACCAAAAAAAATAGATGAATCCCGTGGATCGTTGCATTGTCAGACATGCGCCCCAATCTACATCACAATAAGCCTTCAAGACAATATCATTGTTTCTTGGATAGAAGAGCCCATTAGATGTTGTTCCACTTATGTACCTAATGACACGTTTAGCCGTATTCATGTGTGGCTCCTTGGGATGTTGAAGGAATTGGCCAAGAAGGTGTACTGTGTAGGATAAGTCTAGGCAAGTCAAAGTCAAGTAAAGAAGCTTGCCAATGAGTTGTCTATATTCTCAACAGTCAGGAAGAGGTGCTCCTTCATCTACCGAAAGATCATGTTGTTGTGGTATCAGTGTATTGACCTTCCTCATGTGCTCAACATCTGCTTCTCCAACAATATCTTGAGCATACTTCCTTTGATTCATGTAAACACCATCTTTGGTTATCTTGACCTCCAAACCAAGAAAATACATTAATGAGTCTAAATCCTTGATTTGGAACTAGCTTTGGAGTTACCATTTGAATTGGAGACACTTTTCATTGTTGTTTCCCATAACACTAATATCATCAATGTAGACCAACACAAGGAGCTTGTCATCTCCCTTATTCATGGCGAAGAGAGAATTGTCTGAATTGTTTTGATGAAAATCATAAGAAAGCAAGGCATTAGNTTTAACTACACAAGTCTTTATATGGTCTCAAACAAGCTTCTAGATAGTGGTTTGGTAAGCTCTCTAATGCCTTGCTTTCTTATGATTTTCATCAAAANTATACACTTCTTCATTAAGTTCCCATTCAAGAACACATTGTTGACATCAAGTTGGTGTAGATCCCATCCGTTGGTAGGAACAACTACAATGAGACATTTAATAGAAGCAAATTTTACCACAAGAGCAAAAGTCTCATTGAAGTCTTCTCCTTTAATCTAACTATAGCCTTTGGCAACTAGTCTGGCCTTGTATTTGTCAATTGTACCATTTGGTTTATGCTTGATTTTGAACACCCATTTTGAACCAATAGCTCATCTTCCTCTTGGCAACGCAACAACACTTTATGTCTGGTTATTAGTAATTTCTTCCAATTCTTTCTCCATGACATCTCTTCACTCAGAGTGTAGTGATGCTTCCTCAAATTCCTAGGCTTAAGCAATAAATTTTGTATACTATATGAATTGTCAACAATGCATGCATGTCTAGCACTAGTCATCAAAGCATCAATAGTTCCAAATAAAGATTTAGTTTTGGATGTACCTTCATACTCTGCCTTGGACAACTTAGGTTTGATTGGATCGGCTTGATGTGAGGTGGGGTTGGCTTAAGTGTTGATGCTGAGCATGTAATCATCAAGATATTTTGGCATTCAGCGTTCTCAAATTGGCCTCCTTATCTCATTAATAAGTTCTTCATTCATGGCATCTCCTATGAGCATATTTTCCTCATTTTCTTCCAAATCCTCATAATCTTCTATCTCTTCATCATTTCGGTGAATTGTGATACTGTGAGACATTTGGGAATAGTTTGTTTCTTTTTGGATGTTATCTTGAAAGAAAAAATAATCTTTTTAGAAGATCGCATCTCTTGATTCAAGGATCTTCTTGGTCTCAAGCTCTAGCATGTTATACCCCTTCTTTTCCACTGTGTAACCAAGAAAGGCACATCTTCAAGATCTAGCTTCAAACTTATCATGTGGCTTTGGCTTGATGTAGACATAACATAAGCACCTAAACATGCATAAGTGCTCATATGTTGGTTTTAATGCAAAAAGAACCTCATATGAGAGGGGGTTTTCGATCAAGATGTCGACTTGGCATTATGTTGATCAAATATGCTACAGTCATAATGCATTCACCCCATTAGTTTAGCGGGATGTTGGACTAGAACTTCAAGGTGTGAGAAACTTTAAGGAGGTGGTGGTGTTTCCTCTCAACTTGTTTTTTCACATTCCTTGCCTATTTGGTGGGTAGCCAATAATCTCAAAACAAGACTCCTTCCAATGTTTCATATTAATACAATGGTTGCATTTAGGCCTCTTCCTTTACTATTTTCCTTTTTTTGTGCTGACTTGGAAGGCTGCTAGTTCACTGATTTGGTATTTTCCAATAGAGGTTAGCGAGGAATAAGCATTTGATAGACTAGGCAATGGCTCCTTGCAAAGAAAGTTTGATCTCATGATGCTAAAGACTTCTTTTAATCCCATGAAAAATTGATGGAGTATTTCCTCTTCTTTTTCTCTAGTAGCTACAACACAAGTGCACCCCTTGCAAGATGCATCATGAGGCTTTGAGCAACCATTTAACTATTCCCACAAAGCCTTCATCTTTGCATAGTACATTGAAACTTTCATCTCACCTTTTTGTGTATTAAAAATCTCATGCTTGACTTCCTGAATTCTTGGTCCACTTCTCTAGGAGAATCTCTCCTCTAATTCTACCCACATTCTTCTTATCATATCATGATAAATAATGCTATCATGTAGCTCTTCATTGAGTGAATTAAGGATCCACGACATTACCATAGAGTTACAGGCGATCCAACTTTCTTCATCCAGGTCTCCTTTGGCTGGTTTCAGAAGCATGTCATTCACAAATGTAATTTTATGCTTTGAGACCAAAGCATTCGTAACTGGACGTTTTCATGTAGAATAATTAGTTCCCTTGAGTAATTATGTGACTAATTGGTCTACTGGCATGTCTAAGTTACTAATAATGTAGTGTAATGATTTCTCACTCTAGACTACAACTGCTTAGTCAATGGTCCCTGTCGTCATGATGGTTGGCTAGTTTGTGAGCAATTAATCCTTACTGTAATACCATATAAATTTGGGAGAATAGAGAATTCCTTTATTGATTGCTACAAAAAATGTACAGATGAGTAGCATATTTATGCTATCGTGAACAAAATGAAAAGTACAGAAGAAAAGGAGAAGAGAAGGAAGCTTGAGTAAAAAATAGAAATAGTCATAAATATTATCTAAAAATAAGGGAAAACATCATCTTGAGTAGCAAAATAAGGGCCTACTGGTTGTAACAATGCTAATAATGAAGTAATCAAGTGGTTGGCAAGATTTGGCTTTGCAACTATGATCACATAGTTCATGCAAGACTCATCTAATAGAAAATTTTAAATAAAGAAATTTTATTTCAAACATTTTTAGAAAGTTTTTATATAAGACTAGAACATTTACAGTTCTTGTTGAGTTTCCAAGAAAAACTTTCATTTTTCTTTTTTTATGCAAAGTATGGAGTTCTAAAAATTTTTTATTTTAATAGATTTGATCAAGTCCTTGATGTTAATGTTTTAATGCTTAAGAAGTGTATACCTTTGTTTAAAGAATATTTCATATCTTGGAATGAAACCACTATAGAGTTGACTATAATTCACTACAATCTGACAATCTAATGTAGGTCCTTCCTCAACACCAGAAAACACATGAAAATGACTCAAACAAGAGATTATTGTAGGCTACAACCCATAATTGCTCACTACACATGCTACTTGCTACCCATCTTTTAAACATTGGGAGGGGGTTTACATTCAAATGAAACTCACTACCAAAGTTCAATAAAATAGTGGCTTACTCTTTTTTCTTTGGATGCTTGACTCTTCACAAAAATTTTCTAGCTAATCTCTTTCTTCTTCACATGTCCAAGTCTTGACAAGAATTTTTGCAGTCAATAATAACTACAAATCATAAAAATTGTTTGTGTTAATTTCACAACAATAAATATCAATAGTATTAAAGAAGAAGATGATGGTAATATTTTGAAGTTGTATCTCACATTTATTTTTTGCAGGAACAAGATGGAAAGCTTGGTCCATGAGAAAATTTATGTAAATTCCAAGACATTAGAGGGATGTTGAATTTGCTTGAATAAGTATTAGGATGGAATTTGAAAAATGGAGCCAACCATAGAAACAAGAGTAGCACTCGATATAGAGATACACACTATTTCCAACATTCACCTTAGAGCAATATACTTCAAAAGAAAAAATAAAATAAGTGGAAATTTAGAATTCAACAAAAGAACTTTCATTTTTATGAAAGTAGTAAACTTAAACTGCATTCATGAAATGTTTTTCCTAAGATTGAGGAAGTTGGGTGATGTCCCTTTCATCCCATGCCATATTGTGCTTAATTACTAGGAAATTTGCAAACCTCCTCAAATAGCAAATAAAAAAGGCAAAGTGTACATGATACACTAACGTTACCTTTTTGTGGAGTTTTAAAATTTTTCTTTAGATCCTTGTGATTAATGTAGTAGCCTATTTAAAGCATGTTATATCAGATATGACCTTTCTCATGATCCATGCTTCCTATAGGCCTATGGTCTTGCACTAAGATAGTAGCATAGGAAAGGCCCTAGTATGGAATAAATAATAAAGCTCATTATTTATCTAGTTCTCATACCTTTTTAATGATAACTGCCCACCCAAAGGGAGTTTAGCCAAACCCTTAGAATGCCACTTCTAACTAAGTCCTTACTTTCCTAATCAACCACATTTACACTATCCTTAGGCATATTGAACAATTTACAAAATAAATCCTCATTAATGTACAACACAACTATCAAACCATGGCCTTAGGTGCAAAATTGTATGCTTACTTTATTAGGTGAATCCAACCAATTGATCATCTTTGTCAATGAGGTGGATGAACTCAACAACATCAACAAAATCAAGAAGCCTACTTTTAACCATTTTCTCCCTTAGTTCTACAAGAACCAAATTTGTTAACCATTCTTGGACTTTGTCAAAATTATCCTACTTAAGTGGAAGTTTCTCTTTAGGATAGCCAAATGCAATGATAGTGATAGCTGTTTTCCTTAAAAAGTCTGCAAAAGCACAACTAATGAGCTATATAGATTAGTTAATCAGTTAATGGATAGAAAAACTATAGGTTATTCACTACATTTATTGGACAATTGTGATGCCTTTCCTAGGAATGACATTTCTAAGCCAAAACATGAATACTCCTAAAATTCATAAACAAAACCTATATTAATACATCTATGGTACATCTAGGAGTACCGCTTCTTCTAGTTTTCTATTTCAAACATGATCTAAGTTGCTATTTAAATCCTAATATTGTTACCTTGAGAAAACTCATCCATCATTGTTTGAATAAGAATCAAATTTTTGTCCACCATAAAAATTGGTCTTTCTTGAGCCTATAATTATAGAACACACATAGTATTAAACAAGTACTCTTAGATAACTTGTAAGCAATAGATAGTGTTAATGTTTAAATATATATATACTCTAGACTTTTGAAAATTAAATACTCTAAATTAAAATTACACATAAACTCTAAACTTTTGAAAATTAAATACTAACTCTTAATGAACCTGTATGACTCCTAACTTTAAAATTGAAACTATTACATGACTCTAAATTTAAAACATGATAAGAAACATGAATTTGATAGCAACATTAATGGTCCACATGGGGGCACATCTCACATTATCTCGAATGAATATATACTATATGTCAATTATATAAAGATACACACTTGTCATCTTAGAAATAAAAGTAGAAGATGCATTCAACTCCCTCGAGAAGAGCACATCTATAGGTTGTGTACGTCGAGAGCCATTGAAGATGTGTTATATGTGTTTCTTTTTTGTGTTGTGACTACCCATTTGAGATAGTGTTACAATGTTACAACAAAAAACTAATATGATTTATTTTTGCTAACTTCATTAATGTTCAGTAAATTTGTAGAGTTTATCTTTATTTTTTATGAAAACATAATATCTATCAAATAGATCTTATGGGTTTTTGGATGTTGATGAGTAGTAAGGTACCCCTATGCCTAACCATATGAATCACAAAGCATTCACATGTGATCTGATTGAATTCCGTAGACTCTATAGTTTCCAATACACTAGTCTTCTAGGAAGTGAACGTTGCCCTAAGGTCATTCATTATCTTCCCAATTACACTTGTGAAGTACAAAGATATGGTTAAATGTAATTGGGGCATATGATTTTTATCATTTTATGTTTTATGGTTTTGATGCTTAAAGAAAAATATGAAGTAATTTAATGACTAATTTAATTTAACTAACTTATTGGTCTTTAACTAGTCCTAACATACGCATCTGGTCCTACTTTCCATACACATCTTGAACTAATGTATCCACTATTGGGTTCCCAAGCACTACACTACTAGGTGCACCAAGCAATAATGCTACTAGGATTACCAAGCGAATATATGTTACACTCAAAGTGGCCATACTTATGTATTTAATATATCTAACTTAGCTTGATTAATTACTTAATTAGCTTAATTACTAGAAAACATTGAATAAATAACTAGAAGTATTAAATCATGAATGAAACATCTAAACTATGTAGATTACTACAAGGTTTATCAAGAAGCTTATTTTTATTGCCATACACACTATTATGCTCAGGTATAAAAATGCGCGAATAAAGATCTCTACACTCAATGACTCCTGCTGTGAGCACTTGTGGAAATATTCTAACTTTCAAATGTAAAAATTGCAAGAGTCTAGCTACTAATATGACTTGAATGTCATAAATGCAACTAGTGAGTGCATATTTATAAGTAAGAATAGACCTTGCATTGACAGGGCCACGTTAATGTATGAAATAATGCATCGACAGGGCCATATCAACGAGGCCTAGTTGATGAGGCCTCGTCGACATGACCAACCATGACTCATCATACCCTCACGACTGAATGAAAATTTATTCTTAAGTTTCTTTACCAAATTGGAAAGGTATGGGATTATTGACTAATACTAGACTTAAAAAATTGACTTGACAAGAATGAGTACCTGAGTGTATGAATCAACACATTACAAAAATTGTAGTGTTCATGACACAAAATGCAATACCATGACATGACTACACAAAAATCAAATAACGCATCCTCTGATGATGTGAAGAAGCTAGAAAAGATTAGATAGTCCTAGGTGGTGGAGGTTCCTGGGTCTCTAAAGGGTCTTCGCTAGCTTTAGATGTGTAATAGTTGATGCAGCTGTGGCTATTTTGCTGCTACAACAACTTCTAGTGGGAGGTGAAAAGCATCTGGAAATGCTTTCATTTTCTCCTCCTTACTCCTAGGATCATGCATAGTCCATACAACTTTATCACTATGGGCTAGAATGGGCACATCCCAAGGAGAAGGGATTGTTAGGAATAACTCCTTAGCATTGATGAACTAGATAGCAAATTGCTTGCATTCAATATTGAATGCCCTGACTATGTTCTGTAGCTCCTGGTAATCATTCATTCTCTTGGTGAGGTTCTTGGCAGTTGATTGTTAATCAGAAAACCATGCCATGAGAACCTTAAGTTTAGCATTTGCCATCTCAAGCTTTTACTTGGTGTCCTTATGGTGCTTGAACTTGGCCTTGTACAACAAGTATGAGCTGGCCACTTATTTTTTGAGTTCTGACCAGAGTTATTCGATAGTCAGCATTGCCAGATTTACATAGAAAAGATTGTCCAATTCCATATACTATATCATTTCTTCAATTTACAACTCCTTCAAGTGGATCTCCACTTAGTTATAAGCATCTTTTCCATCAATGATGGGCTGTCATACCTTTGTTCCTTACTGAAGTTACTGGAGGGCCTCATTTAATTTTACCTTAGTGTTGGCAAATTTTGGCCATTTCATGGAACAGAGATATGAGATGATTGAAACCTTCAAAATATTTCAATAGAACTATTGAAATGGCAAGATAAAAGTATTGATCCTGGTCAATCGCTAAAAAAGATTGGATGAGATGGGCTGCATTTATTCTCCCTAATTTTAATTCTTCAAATTTTCAATCGGAATGATACTTAGCATGGGAAACAAGAATATGATTTTGCTTCTCAAAATTCACTAGGTTGGAACTTTTACATGGCTCAAGTCTATAGGATTCTTTGATCATTACTTATCCCTACTGAAGATGTTCACCTTCTTCCAGCCCATCTCTTTTGTGGATATTCAAGAGGTCTATCTAACTCTTATTTGGAACATGCTGTGAGGTGGATTAGGTATACTAGAGTATTATCCTCAAAGAAACATCATTGGTTGTCTACATCATCAACTAAAGCATTCCTTGCATGGAGCCCTTAAAGAGGAAAGGCATGCATATCAGGGAGACCATAATATTATTGGTGGAAATAATGGATAGTCAATAGAAGGTTAGAAGAAATAATGTGCCAATGGCGATTGAATTAACAAGCAAGGAATATTTATTGTTAGAAATACTTTTAGGAATTGATCATTTGGATATTTTCGTTGCCTTCAGAAAATTTCTTAAAGACTAATAAAAGAAAAATATCCTTATCGTTGATTCATTGCAAGGAATATGAAACTTGAAAATCATTTGGGGATGATTTTGAAATAGTATGTCAAAAAGAGGGCACCGAGAAGTGGGATGCTACATATAGCATGCTCCTTTGTGGTGGAAAATATTTTGAGGAGTTTGCAGATAAAGTACAAAAATATTTTCCATATTACTAATAATGGCAAGGACTGCAATAACAGTTCAAAGATTGTCATGAACAAATGTTTGTATGAACTATCCCATCAGAATATTGGTGAAATTTTTCAATATCTGTGTGTCTTCATTTATATTTGCACAAAAAATCTTGCCTACTAAGGTCACTGAAGAGAGAAAAGTTGAGACAATGAAAAACTAAATGTTTCAAGGATAGAGTTATCTGGGAGAAGAGTTGAAGTTGGATATTTTGAAAGATACTCAGTAACAAATAAAAAAAATGCTATAGAGCAGGCATAGGCATCAGAGTGTTCAAGCTCATTTGGAAGCACTAGTATCAATTCTTATAGATTAGATTCTAAAATTGAGGATGCCTTTAAAGTAGAATCACGATTTTAGAAAACTGAGAAAGTTTCTGTGGATGAATTTCACGGTGGCCAAGGGTTTTGTTGAGCTACCGTCGGCAATCTGATGGAGGTGAACAAGTTAGAAGAACATTGCCCTACCGGGAGGTCCTGCAATGCTAATTTTTGGCATTACCGTCTCAGCTGTGGCTCATTCTTCGATTCTTCGGAAGATGAGATCTACACCGCGGCCAAGAGTGAAGACGAGGAGATGATCTTGTCCACATTTTCACTGAGAAACGGCGACCTCTGCAGGTCATGTGGTCCGTTGCCATTGCTGCACCACTTACCAGAATCAGCATCCTGGGCCGTCGCTGGTACTGTCTCTGCTTGCAGCCAAACAAAAAAAAGAAGCAGTTACAGAAGGAGAAGGCACCATACATGGAACAGTAAATGAAGATGATCTTTAGGGTTTTCAATCTAGTGATCGGCATAGTGACGCACCACATGGTAGATACCAAAGGGTCATGCACAGAGCTAGTTTTAGCTATTACAAGCGATGCATGGGTGACGTTAGATAATAATGGTGGTAACATAGTAGGAGGAGGTTGAAAGAACATAAAAATTTGTTTGAAGAAAATGCTTCCGGATCAAGCCTAAAGATAGAAGCAAAGGAAGAATAATTGCTGGTATTGACGAAGTTGGAAAATCAAAATCCTCACCGTCTGCAATCGCTAGGGCTTACATGCATAGCAGATCATCGGTAGCATTGAAAATTCCCGTTGGAAATAGTCATCAATAGAGGCTCTCTTTGAACTGGAGGCAAAGCAAATTTGCTAAATCAACTGGTCTGAAATAGGGAAAGGTGTTTGGAAGAAAAAATAAATCAATTCAAGCATCAATCATGGCTACCTCTACATAATCAGATGCCAAAGAAGACGAGTAGCTTCATGGAAGAAAAAGCTTTGTTATCCAAAAATGGTGCCCCTGCAGAAGTTCATGACAAAGCGAGTTGGGTTTTAACCCACAACTCGGTTTAGGAAATAACATTGAATGTTGCTCTAGCGCCACTCCAATCTTTCGCACCAGTTGAAGCATCGGATTCATGTGGCCCTGCAATGAAAATGCAAACGCTACCATAAGCAGTCTTGTTTGTGGATACATTGTGTTTCTGTGTTTTAATTGGCAAACCTACGGTTTTGGCCTTACTCCAGAAGAATCTTTGATTGCAAAGGCACTAAAAGGGAATTTCTTAGTTTTACAAAAACATGTTTCTTTTACATCAGACATGACGAAAATATTAACCAAGTGCCAAAGACTCTAGTCAAGATCAAGCCTTGCATAGGATGACAAAGCCAGAGCATCTATCATCTCAAATTTAGCCAAAACTTGAACTTGTTATTACAAGTAGATCTCTTTGTTTTTTATGCATTTTTTGAAGCCTATGGAATTCTTGTCTACTACTTTGTCAAATATATATATATTTTTACTAGATAAAAAGGGGGATTTGTGCAACAATTGTTCAAAGTCCCATATGAATTGAACACTTGTCAATTGAAATGGTGGTTATAACCACCATCAAGGCCACTTGTCAACTACAACCTCTTTTTCTCCACAAAGGCCACTTGTCAACTGCAACTTGTTTCTCTCCATGGTAAACACTTGGAAACTGAATGAAGACACTTGGCAACTGAGTGAAGACACTTGGCAACTGAATGAAGACACTTGGCAACTGAGTGAAGATACTTGGAACCTGAATGAAGACACTTGGCAATTGAATAGGACACTTGTCCATTGTAGCTTTTTTATCTCTATGGTGGTTAAACCACCCATGATATTTTGTAACTTCCCTACCTACCTTTGAACCCTATAAAAAGGCTTCAGAGGTCAAGGAGGAAGAGGAGACTTTTAGGAGGTCTCATACATCACACTTTGGAAGGCTACTAGTTAGCACTTAGGATCTCACTTGAAGACACTTTGGGGTCTTGAGAAGAGCATTTGCAAAGAAGATTTGTAAAGATGATTGCTTGTAAGATGGCTTGCTAAAGGAAAGATTT
>MNCI01026115.1:108905-120724 GCA_015680685.1 Gnetum montanum
TATTTCTAGTTTTCTTGTGGAACTATCTCTTTCTCTGGGGAAAATTAGGAGTAGATTTCGGAGTTGTGCTCAAATTTTTTTGCAAAATTTTATTTGTTACAAGTAGATATTATAAGGACAGTGTAGACTAGGTAGTAGAACAAAATAGGAAACTTTCAACAACTCACAGTACTTGGCAAAGTTAGCTGAATCTCTTTAAAGTAAGTCATCTATAGTTTACACACAACGCAATCGTTACATTTCTCACAACCACACGCTGCAACAGCACACACACATACTCACATTAACTACTGAGTTTATTTGGAGGTATCTGGGCCTTGGTGTTGCCAGAGACTAGCAAGCACCTAAATCTTGTTCGAGGACACTCATTGGCGGTCGCGTCCCAAACGGTCACCAACACTTAGCCATTTGAATATGCTTCTCATTTACTTTCTTTTGTAGGCCAACCTAGTCTCTATAGTGATTTTTGAATCTTTCAAATTGAGAGGCTCATTTTTCTAGGTGGAAATCTCAATGGTAGATTTCTAGCATAAGGCTTAAACTTCCTCCATAGACATATTACAATTTTCCACAACTAATTTTCTTAATTCCATGTTGATCCTAGTGAGTTTCTCCTTCTATTGATGAATGAATTCCTAAATATATTATTTTTGAGCATCAAAATTGTATAGGCAATGATTTTCTATGGTCAAAGATTTGTTTTCTTAATGCATCTAAACCAAGTCCTTATAAACTGAGTAGGTTTTTGCTTCTACTCTGGACTAGTTGAAGATGGCCATCATTGTTTCCTCCTCAACTTGTTTTAATCTTTCTTGAAGCTATTGTAAAGCTTCATCTTTAGTTATCACTAGGCTAAGGAGTGCATCATCAACAAAATGGGCATGTAGTTCAGCAACTTCCATAGCCAAGCATTGATTTTGTGCCTGGTTTGTTTCAAGTTTACCCTTCAAGATGATGCATTTTCCCTTTGCTTTCAGCAACTCCAACTGCGTTGTAATTATGTTGTCTAGAAAATCAAAGAAATCTAGAATTGATTTTCTAGTTCCCACTAATTGGTCTAGTAACTCTTCGTGTTGGGTTGCATTCAATCTTCTGCTAACTGTGCTTGTGGACATCTGCACATCTTAAAGTGTAGATACATCTAATATAGATGTCGTAGGTGTGTTAAGTACTTCTACAATTCAATTAACAACTACTTCAGTAATAGCCTCTTGCCCTTGGTGGTACATCAGCAATACAATTGCCCCCTCACCCTCCTCCAAGAACATAAAAAATGAGGTAGCATTCCCAAATATTTCTGGGAATAAATGGTGTTGAGATAGAGACACTATCACCTCTTGGACACTGGGATTTGATCTTGTGGGCAACTACATTTATTAGGTAGAGAATATTAATCCACCTCTTTCCATGTGGCTAGTTGTCTAAGCCACCTCATTAAGGTGACTCATCATAGGTTGATATATAGATGGGTCCCCACCACTCGTTTCTGCATGTTGTTCTTACTCATGAAAGAGTTTCTATTGGATTTCATGTAAGTGCTCAATGGTTGTGCGACCTTCTAGAATTGTTTCTTAAGTAGGCACTGGAGGTGGTGCCTACGACTCCCATTCTTTAGTCATAGCAAGCATCTTGTACTTCATCATTTTAGACCATAAGGCTATGGGAGCATGCCTGATTGTGTCATTTGCATAGTGGATAATCCCTGCCCTTTTGCAAAGTTTCTAGATGAGGCATGGGAAAGGCATGGTTTTTCTTCCATGTTCATTTTCTTTGAAACACTTCTCGATCTCTAAATAGATCAATTGTGGAAGGTTTCCTAGAAATCTCCCACTTAGAGTGGCACATGATCAAGTGAAGAAAGCAATTACCTTGTTGGGCCTCACCATCAAATTGAGGTAATAGGCTACTATCTTGAAGTATATGTGTTTTGCCAATGTGAGCACACCGAACTCTTTATGGTAAACCTTGTAACATTTCTAGGGCCACTCATTTTTGGACTTAGGGTTAGCTTGTGTAGATAACTCTACTAGTTGTGTCCTAGCATTAGGCAACCCAAGTGCCTATGTGATAGCTTCAACTGAGTAAGGCACTTGAATATCCTTAATCTTCACTATGGATCCTACCCTTGTATTATTCTAAAAGAGGTACATCTCTCCCATGTACCACTTCCCACTAGAAGTGATTATTGGGCACATAGAAGAGGTTTGCAATTATGTTTTTACCTCTACTAGAGTTTGCTATAAAAATGGCCCAAAGTTCAGTTCCTGGAGAACTAAGCATTGGATATCATGAGGTTTGATGGTGTTGATGTAGGCTAGTGTTAGTATGACTTCAAACCTTGGTATGGGTCTTGGTACCTCCCCATGATGTGATTATTCTATTGTAACTTCTTCTTTAGGAATCTATTGAACAAATTCTACTTTGGGCTCCTCCCCAAGTGGTCCCATTGCATGGGTTTCCTCTGCCTGATCTTGGGCTTATTCTTGTTGGCCCCTTCTAGTTTTAGGTCATTTCTTCCTTGGTTGAGAGGGTCTTCCTCTTGAGGTCATTTCAGTCTTGGTGCCATCTATAATCACAACATAACCACAAGTTAGCAATTGTTCGTAACATGAAACAATTGGGATACCTTAACTCCTTGGGATAGTTACACTTAGCTAAGTTTTGATTATTAATAATTTAATCAATTTTAATGATTATTTTATATGTGTTTTAATGTTAATATGTCATTTTGAAGGGTATTGAAAGGGTTAACTCTCAAAAATTTATGGTTTCATATTGTTGTACTTATTAACCCTTTAGGGGAGTTAGAAAAACTTTTCAAAAAACTTTCATCAAAAACCTTAAGGTTTGTGGTTCCCATAATTAAGAGTTTACTTTCAATATTTATATGATCAAAGAATGGAGTCATTGGGACAAACAATTGGAGAGTTATGGAATTTAGAAGGTTTTGGGCTCTGAAAAATGACAAAAACTCCCCTTGTGTTATGAACCAAATGTTAAAAATTGCAAAGTATGTAGTGGTATTTATAGGATTTTTGTCATGTGTTAATGAGGTCAACTGCATCGACTAGGCTTGGTCGATGCAATTGGTGATCATCGTTGACTTACGTTGACTTTGGTCAAACTTACAAAATACAAGCTTTTGAATGAAATTAGGGTCAAATGGAAGTTCAAAAAGCCATGAACATGATGAGAATAGTAGAAGAAGGTATTGGTGTTTATAAAATTAATAAAATTTATTAAATAATTTCGAGAGTGGAATACACAATGGAATATGTGTAAGATAGGATTGTAGCAATGACTAAGGTAAGGAACTTAACTAATCAAACCAAGAGATATGCAAGTGGGTCCTTCCCATAGCAAGCACATGCCTTTTTTATCCTTGCATAACCTCAACTAAGGTGTTTGTCGGCCCCACAGTCAATTAATGGTCACAAAACGTTAAGGACCAAATAGAAAGTATCTATCCAAGAATTTCAACATATCAAACTAAGACATCAAGCATAACATAGAATTCAACAATGAGGTGAGTTATGACAGCATATATGAATGACTGAGAAGGTGGGATGGAATCCCAAATTGAGGTCATAAGAAGTCCCTTGTGAAATTTGTGTTTAAAATGACCTAAGAAGATTCATCCTTAGTCTAGACCAAAACCAACCTCTTTTAGTGACTCTGTGTCACCACTATAAGACCGATCCACCCCCTCAATACATAAGAGTGCACCAACAAAACAACAATCATTCCATAAAGAGAAGAAAAGAGAAGTATGAAGTGAGAGAAGGCCTTAGTNCTAAGTAGAAAAGTACAACGAGTATTGAGTCTCCTTAAAGTCACACCTTGTACAAAGCTTTTGAATCCTTTCCAATTTTAGAAATTACCAAGGTCACCAATTTATTAAAAGTTTCGGTAAGGAAAGGAACCTCAAACTCCCAAAATAAGAAAAACTATAGAGTTTGTGGATGGGTGGATGACATGAAGTCACCGCCTATTCTATGAAAAATAAATCATGTCATAGTCATTAGACATTAGAATTCAAAAATAGAAACCAGACATTGACAATCACAACATTAAGCACAACCATCATTAGTAAACAACAACAATGACACTCTACATTTTTATTAGCAAAAATGATGAAAAGTGACACACAAAAGTATAATAAAGTATAATATAAAAAATAGCATAAAATATTCAAGAAAGATAAAACATACTAATTATGTTGTAAAACAAAAATCAAGAAAATGGATAAAATTCAACAAAGTGTAAAACAAAAATGTATAAAACAAAAAGGTGAAAAATTAAGGAGCCTTGTAGATGGTTAGCATAGATGGTCATCTCCTTCACAACTAAGTTGGAAGGAGGAGATCCAAAAAATTGAATGTGGTTGTCCATCCATTGAGGTGGTAGTTATTGTATTGGCTTGTCTTGATTCTAGGAAAGTGTTTACTTATTGAATGTTGACCAATTTTTTTTACATAAGCTCTCAAGTTTGCAAATTAACATGACATTAGAGTAAAAATTTTCATCAAGTATATAAGGTCCCTCCCACAATGTTTGAAACTTTGTCTTCTAGGGTACATGTGTTGGGTTCCAGTAGAGGACCTTATCACCAGGTTGGAATTTTACTTTTCTTATTTGAAGGTCATGACATTACTTATTAAATGCCTTGTGCATCTCATGTAAAGATAGGGCCACTAACTAATTTTTGTCAAGCACGTTAAGGTTGATCAACGTTTCTTTTTGTGCTAGATTAGGTCAAGATTTAGTTCATAGGCCATTGAGAGTGTACGAAGTTTAGATTGAATTAGAAGCATTAGAAGTTTTCTGTAGACTAGTTGATAGGGAGAGTAGCCAATAGGGAGTTTCCATGTTAAGAAATATGCCCAAAGGGCATCATTGATTTTTATGCTCTAGTCTTTGCTAATAGTTCTTGTTAGAATCTTTATGATCTTTCTATTAGTTACCTCTACTTGACCATTGGCTTGGGGATGAGAGGGTGTTGTTAATTTATGTTCAACCCTCAACCATTGCATAAGTTTTCAAAAAGTTACACCTATTAAATGAGTTCTATTGTCAAAAATTAGTACATGTGGCATCCCAAACCTATTTACAAAATTATGTTATATGAATTAAGCAGCAATGGATGATGTATAGTTAGTGACAGTTGTTGCTTCTACCCATTTGGTGCAGTAGTCAACTGCTACAATGATATATGTCTTTCCATTAGACATGGGTGTGATGGCACCCATGAAGTCTATACCCCATATGTCCAAGGGATGTAGTGGTTAAATCCACTATTGAGAACCCTCCATTCATGTAGTCATCCCACCATCTCTTTGACAATGTTCATAAGATCAAACGAGCTAGTGGACATCCCTAAAGATTATAGGCCAATAGTATCCTGCCATCAAGATTCTTATGGCTGTATGTCTTCCTGCATAGTGGCCTCCACAAAGGCCTTCATGAGCATCCTAGAGAATTCATAGTTGATCTATATCAGGGACACTCTATTGAACTAAGCTAATGACCTTTGCTTGATGAAGAAACTATTGTTTCTTCCTAAAGTTTAGATCTTGTAGCATCTCCTATGTAAGAAGGTAAGTGAGGATGCAATTGTACCATGTTGTTTCTATGGGAATTTGTTTATTTACCACTACTGTAAAGAGGAGTTTATTTGAAATTTTGTCAAAGAGTGGTCTCTCCTCCTCTTTGTTATTCCATCTTAATTGAGAGAGGTGGTTAGTAACCATATTCTCGGTCTTTTTCTGATCTATCATTGTGAGATCAAATTCTTGAAAGATCACAAGACACCATATGATATAGGGACTTATCATTGGCTTATTCATTAGGAAGTCAATGTAACTATGATCTATGTGCACAAATACTTTATATCCAAGCACATAGTACCTAAACTTTTCAAGAGTGTACATAATTTCCATTAGTTCTTTTTTAGTTGTGTAATTCAATTATGCACCCACAATGCTTCAGCTCACACAATGGATGTAATATTTTTTTTCTTATCATCCAAATATGTAAGAACAATTTCCAAGGCATAATTAAACACATCCTTCATTATGTGAAATGGTCTAGACTAGTTTGGTGCCTGTAGAATTATAGTTTCTACAAGTTTTTCCTTGAACTATTGGAATGCATGTTCACATTCCTTGGTCTAGATGAACAGAGCATCTTTCTTTGTAAGCTTGACCAATGGCTTTGCAATCTTAGATAAATTCTCTATGAACCATCGGTAGTAGCCAGTGTGTCCAAGGAATGATTAGACATCTTTAAATGTCTTTGGTTGGTGTGTGATTCCTTGGATGACCCTTATCTTTTTCAAGTCTATCTCAATCCCTTCTTGTGAAATTCAGTGGCCTAGTATTATGTCCTTTTGGACCATCAGATGTCTTTCCTACTAATTAAGCCTAGGGTTTTTTTCAACACATCATTTCAATACCTACTCAAGGCTATCCAAGGCTTACTTGAATGTAGCTTCATAGGTAGAGAAGTCATCCATAAAAACTTCTACCTCGCTACCAATCTGTTGTTGGAAAATACTAAGGACCAAGTATTGAAATGTTGCAAGGGTATTGCACAAACCAAATGGCATCTTACAATATGTAAAAGTCCCCTAAGGACTTATGAATGTGTCTTGGCTTGATCGTTTGGCATAATTTGGATTTGGTTATAGCCACTATAACCATCCAAGAAGCTATAATAGTAATGCCCGAAGATAGTATCCACAAATGGTAATGGGTAATGATCTTTAGATGTTTCCATATTCAACAACCTAAAGTCAATGTAGACCCATCACTTGCCAGCTTTCTTTGGCACAATTACGACTGGGCTAATCCACTCACTATCCATGATGGAATTGATGAACCTTGCCTTGAGGAGTTATTCTATTTCCTCCTTGACGATTTATTTCAATCTGGGATTCAATCACCTTTGTGGCTACCTTCTTGGCTTCATGGCTAGTTTAGTGTAAATACAATGCTAGCATATCCACAAATCAATTCTAGCCAACTTAGGATATGACCAAGTAAAGACTATTACATTTGTTAATCACCTTTAACAACTTTTCTTTTTGTTCAGGAACAAGTTTGACATTGATTATGACAAACTTTCAATTATTTAAAAATGCATAATCCATGTCAACTAGTAGAGTTTTTAACTCTAGGGGCTCCTTCTTGAAATTATCAAGGATTTCCAACCCTTCCCAACAAGTATCATCATCTTCCTCATTAGAGAGTTGGTGATGAACTCCCTCAAGTTGATCCATGCCTTTAATATAAGAACATGTCAAGATCTTAGTTGGTTCCATGCATAATGTGCTGCTATTTGAGTTAGGTATCAACCACTAGGTACCCTCCTATTTTGTGGATTTTTCATATAGACACCTTTGGATATTTGTTTCTTATGCATACTAATTTCTTGCGTTGATGAATGTACTTTTGATGGACCAGATTTTCTGCATGCAATTGCACCTAGTATCACTATACACAATGCATGGAACATGATTCTTCTCTAGCCTTCCAAATTCATTCTCCTTAGATATCTCTAAGAAGAGGTTCATTATACCCATTCGCACATCAACCATGCTTAACCATGTCCTTCTCATAATTATGGGGCAGTCACCTTTATAGTTCTCAATCTTGATCACCAAAAAGTTGGCAGGATAGGACCACCCACTAACTGTGGTCACAATGTCCTCCACTAGTTCAAAAGGGATAGTGATTGACTAGTCAGCCAACTCCAAACAAATGTTGCTCTTCTTTAGAGGTAGTAGGTTCTAGGATTTATACATATCATGGGAGATAAGATTGATACTAGAACTAGAATCAAGAAGAGCCTTGCATGGCTCATGTCTAGTGATCTACAAGTAAATAAGAGGACTTTCAAAGTTAAATCATTTTATGGGAAGATTTCCAACTTTGATCCAATCAGAAATAGCATGAGTCAATGTCAAAATGTGGATTCAAGGTAGTTTTTGGTTTAAAGGGCACTCAAATGTGTTTGATGTAGAGGATGTATGATGCTGGAGATGCAAGGAAACTAGTCATATTAGGTTGTGAGGGTTTGGAAGGATTGTTAAATCAAGAAAATGATTTTTTCCTTGATTAATTGTCCCAATCACTTGGCTAGAAGGCCAATTGTGAATGTACAACCCTCATAGCATTTCATTGCTATCGTTGTGGGGGAATTTTTCCATGCATGGATGGAGCAAGAGGTAATTAGGTTGAGGGAGGAGGGATGTATGTAGATGCATGTAGAGGATGGTATGAATATGGGTTTTCCCCTCAAGTAGATGGTGAATGAGTTCGATGATATTTTGGAGGGTAATAGTGATGTTGAAATGATGCATGGCTTATAGAGCTTCATGGAGAAATGGATTGTTGAACATAGTACCTGTATGGATTTGGTTGCCTGTAAGGGTACTGTTGTCCTGGTGGTGGAATTCCCCACAATTTTGGTTGATGCAATTGTTGATATTTTTCATATGGTTATGCTAAATCCACTTGGGTAGTAAGCTTATTGTTGCTAGTGGAACTACCTTGGATTATCTTGAGGATAAGATAATCACTTGGGTGTTTGCCTTCTTTCTAGTCATGGATTTAGTGCATAAATCCTAGAATTTTGTAAGTGTGACATGATAGGGCAACATCCCTTCAAATGTTCATACTAATAAATGTCACATCCATCATCATCCTTAGAGTCTATCTTCAGAACTTCTTCTACTATGGAAACTTTGCCCTTGCCTCTTTGGTAAGCACATTTAGCTTCCCTCCACCTCTAGTGGTTATGATCACTATTTTGCTCTTTCGTTTCTTTAGCAATCTTCATAGAAATTTGGAATTTTTCATCCAAAGAGTCTCATAATTTATCAATCTTTGGTCAAGTTTTTTCTGTTTACCACCTCATCAAGTGGTGCATCCTCCTCTTCACAAAATTGGACCTCCCTTTTTTTGATGGAAGGGTCCCTATTATACTCTTCTAAATTTTTCCTCTTTTGCAACTCATCTTCTTCTTTTGCTACCTACTCAATCGACCTTTGAATCTGATGAGCTCTTAATTTAGAAATTTTCCTCTGGGCATAAACCCCAAGAGTTCTTCTAGTTTCTACTCTGATTCCATCTATGATGTGGTAGAGTTGTTCCCTTTGAGAATAACGATGGCTAGGGCATTAGTGTAAGAGAGAATAATATCTACCCATGGTGGCATCCAAGGGTTCATGTATTCCTTGTTTCCAACTTTGAATTTTCCTTCTTAGATTGGACACTTTGGAGTACATTTGATAGTTGTTATTAAATAGCTTAAGCATTGTACTCCATTGGTGGATAGATTCTAACTCTAAGGACTAGTACTAGCTTTTTTCTTCCTTAATGAGTATCTTGCAGAAGAGCTTGAGTTTCTGCCAATCATTTTTAATGTTCTGTAAGGCACATGCATCATGGAAAGCTTGTAGATGTATCTATAGATCAAAATTGTATCCTCCCTCAACTTTTGGGATATTGTTCATATCTAAGCACCTAATTCAAAAATATTTCACATACCCAGTTGGGATCTTAACTACCTCTACAATTTTAAGCATGCTTTGAGTCACCAACAAGGCTCATCATCATCATTATTGCATTATCACTAATGATGCCCTATGTTGCCCTAGCATTCTTGGTAGGCTCTATAGTCATTGTTTTCTCATTGATCACCTTGATCATGATTATTTCTACAATGGCTTCTGTTAGAACTAGGAGATGTAGAGGAATGTTAAAAATTAGATAAAGAGGATGAAGAGGAAGATGGACTACTACCACCACCACCGCGATGTCTATCTGTCACCACCTCCTCACTCATTATGACCACCATCCTTTGATCCCTTACCATCATGATGTTTGCCTAAGTCCCTACCTCAATTATCACTTTTTCTTGAACCTAGTTTATTAATAGTGGATCACAGGTTTAGGGCCACACCTTCATTACTAATAACAAGGGGTGGAGAATCTTTATGTTGAGAACCCCTAGAGGGAGGATCCTCATTGCCGCTTTGGTTTAATAGGAATAAGGAATTAGTGAAGTGTTCTTCCTTGAAAAACTCATGGTGCTTTTCTTGATGTTGATCTCTCCTACATTGTGTGTCAGTGGGACAGTAGTCTCAGAAGTCATAATCCTACATAGTGTACTCCTCTTGAATATCATGGATGTCTAACTTCTTAATTGTTTGAAGTAGCATCATAGGCACAAATCAATTGAGGGGCATTACAATGTTTCTCTCCATATCATAACATCGTAGTTGCTCATCCTAGTGTACGATGAAGGTGAAGTCAAGTATATACTCATCTGGATGAGTATATACCACTTTGCACTGTTGTGGGATTTATGGTTTAACATCTTCATGCCTATGAGAGGAAGAAGACATTTTGCAACAAACAAATAATCAATGTGGTTTTGTAACTATATGTCATGTGAGCGTAATATTGACCTTTATTTCATTCAAAAATATTAATAATGTTCACTAATCCTAGATAGCACACATTTCAACAAATAGAGTCCTTGGCAATGATGTGAATGATGAGTGGTGATGTACCCCTACACCCAACCATACAAATCATAAAGCATTCACACGTGATCTAGTTAAATTTTGTGGACTCTATAGTTTTTGATACACTAGTCTTCTAGGAAGTGAACCTTGCCCTAAGGTCATTTGTTGTCTTCCCACTTACACTTGTGAAGTACAAAGGTATGGTTAACTGTAATCAAGGCATATGATTTTTATCATTTTATGTTTTATGGTTTTGATGCTTAAAGAGAAAGATGAAGTAAATTAATGACTAATTTAATTTAACTATCTTACTGGTCTTTAAATCGTCCTAACATAAGTATCTAGTCCCACTTTCCATACACGTCTTGAACCCATGTATTCACTGCTGGGTTACCAAGCACTACACTATTGGGCGCACCAAGCAATAACGTTGTTGGGATTACCAAGTGAATATGTGTTATGCTTGAAGCACTGGTACTTATATATTTAATCTATCTAGATTATCGTGCTTAATTACTTAATTAGCTTAATTATAAGAAAACATTAAATAAATAACTGGAAGTATTAAATGCATAAATAAAACATCTAAATTATCCCATATGCTACAAGGTTTATCAAGAAGCTTGTCTTTATTTCCATACACATTGTCGTGCTCAGGTACAACAATGATTGAATAAAGATCTATATACTTAATGACTCCTTCTATAGGCACTTGAGAAAATATTCTAACTTTCAAATGTCAAATAACAAGAGTTCAGCTACTACTATGACTTGAATGCCATAAATTCAACTAGTGAGTGTGTATTTATAAGTAAGAATAGACCCTTTGTTGATAGGGCTGCATCAATGAGGCCTCGTCAACATTGCCAACCATGACTCACCAAATGTAATAAAGATTCAATTTCAATAATATAATATAATTTCAAGATACAAAGAATAATAAAAATAATGTGAGATACATATATTTCTTCTTGTTACATAATATAAATTTGAAGGCTTAAGTAACAAAATCAAATATAAAAAAACACATATTAGACTACAAAATAATGCATTTTTCAAGATTGTATGGTTAAATTAAAATTTTTTCATTTAAATACTTGGCCTTATTTGCAAAATTATAGGAGGGATAAAAAAACATGATGAACATTGCAATAAGAAGAAAGTAGTCTTTATGATCATCAACTTCTAGTGTGATTCATCAATATTCATTGTTGAAAAGTTCATCATCTTTGTAGCCTTAGTTGCTGATGAGAGTAGTTACTCTAATTATTAGAGTGGTTACTCT
>MNCI01026115.1:125036-135189 GCA_015680685.1 Gnetum montanum
AAAAAAAACAAAGAAAAGAAAGAAGAAAGTGAGAATTCAAAGCACACACCTTAGACATAATAAAGTAATATGGGCTACAAGCATTGGTTATGAAACTGGAAAGACATGTTACCCATGCCTAAAGGTTCCCTCTAACTAAGGCCCTTTCTCACTTCCTGCTTCTCTATCTTGCTCTCCTCGGGATGGTGGTCACTCTTTGTGGAAGCATTTTTCTTGCCTCAAGAGGATTGAGTGGCCAAGTGTATTGATGCGAGATCATTGAATGTGGTTGGTTTGAGTTTGGATTTAGGATGAGTTCTACTCAGTTATCTTAACCATGAAATACACAAGGGGCTTTACACAACCTTGTTCTTGGGATTCCATTCCATTCTCTCCTCTCCATATTTATTCCCATTTTCCACCTCATTGTTGATTTTATCATTAGTTTAGTCTGGGTTGATGCATTATTTTTCTTTGGTGAATTCTTGTAGGTAATTTTTGAACTCTTGCTTCCAAATGACATTCCTAGAGCCTATGGACTCTTTGGTTTGTGGGTTTGTCAAGACATAAAAGGCATGAGCCTGCTTTGGGGAGGACCCACTGGCATTCCTTTTTGGTGTAATTATTAAGTTCTTTTCCTTAAACATTTCTTGCAATCAATCATCTCTTATTTCATCCCCATCCATGACATCCATTTTATTGGTGTTGCCATTGTTATTTATTCCCTTCTTTCTTGTTCCTCATATTTTTCCATCTTATAGCTACCGAACGTTCTCTTTTAGTCGTGGGGGCCTTGGCACAAATTTTTTAATTTTTTCCATTTTACTATTTGCCTAACCTCTACACCTAGGGTAGTCACCTATGATAACCACAACTTAGCCAATGCACTTCATATCGAGGCAAGGTATCAACTGCATTGTGGTTTATCTATCCTTGCTCATTTGTGACTGTGTTGTGTGCGTAGATACTGATCATACAAACAATGGACTAGGCTTGGGGGAAACACTCAAGATAGACCAAAACTGGAGCATTTACGAAAGGAGCAAGTCTGGTGGCATGGCTATGGATAAACAACGAAAGGTGCAATCTTAGCATTGGCGGTAACATGCTTCATTTTCTTTTTCTCTCTCTCTTTTTCTCTTCAAATTGTCAAATAAAGGATTGGATGTCATTTATGTATGAGTATTCACCACAATGGTCATGAACACTAATGTTGTAATATGCTTATTGATCCGTTCACTAGGCACGTTGAGTCTATCATCCCATTCCACCGTTAGTTGTTAATTAGTTAATAATCCATACTTTCCCAATATTTTATAAAGAACTTGTTTCTTTTCTTCTATACTCAAGGATGAGTTTTCATTCAATCATGGGGGCATGATGAGAGTAGTTACTATAATTATTAGAGTGGTTACTCTAGCGGTTACTCTAGTGGTTACTCTAATAGTTATTCTAATTATTAGAGTGGTTACTTTAGTAGTTACTTTAATTATTAGAGTGGTTACTCTAGTGGTTACTCTAGCAGTTATTCTAATTATTAGAGTGGTTACTCTAGTAGTTACTTTAGCAGTTATTTTAATTATTAGAGCAGTTACTTTAATTATTAGAGTAGTTTCTCCCAAGTTTATAAATATAGCACCCAGGCGCACAATTGGGAGGGATGTCTTTTAGCAATCAACTAATGAAAATCTTGTAGTCTGTTTGAAAGTTAGAGTATTTTCCAAGTGCTCACAGCAGGATTTTGAAGTGTGGATGGATCTTTATTTGAGCATTGTGTACATGAGCACATCTTGTGTACGGCAATAAAGATGAGCTCTTTGATTCATCCTTGTAGCACTTGAGATTTGTTTTCTTACACATTTATTTTATTTTATTTTCTTATGCATTTATTTTATTTTATGCACTTTACATTTCTATTATTAGCATAGCAATTCATTTTGATCAATTAAGCAAATCGTTAAATTACACAAGCATGACAACTTTGAGCATGCATGTAATGCTTGGTAACCTAGTAACAATTAGCGTTTGGTAATCCTAGTAGTACTGCACTAGTTCAGAATGTGTATGGCAAGTGGGAACGGATGCTGGTGTTAGGATTAGTTAGAACTTAGTTAATGAGTAGTTAAGTTAAATTAGTCACTTAGTTACCTCTCTCCTTCCCTACTAGCGCATGACATAAAAACATTAAAGCTATAAAAATCATATGCTTCAAGCTTACTTAAGCATACCATTTTGACATACAGGTAAGCTTGAGAAGATAATGATTAACCAACCCGTCCTTGTTCCACAAGTGTGCATAAGCACTTAGTCCTTGGAATTCAACCGGATCGTGCGTGAAACGCTTGTATTTGTATGGTTGAGCATAGGGGTACCTCACTGCTCATCAGTTGCTAAGGCCACCAATGTTGTGAGACTTAGACTAATAGTCCTACTTGTTCTTGTTTAAATACACTTGAACTTAAGTGAGTTACTTGACAAAAATGATTAAAATACTAAAAAAATTGAATTTAGTTCCTTTAGTATTTATAATTGAAATTTGTTGAGTACTTGCAGACACCCACAAACTTTTACAATACTAATATCAATAGCTACTTCTAAATTTTGATAAGTGTATAGGTTGCAATGAGAAGTTTGATTTTCAACACTTTCAAACAAGCTAATCCTCACTTCATTATATTCACTCCAATCTTTACTTCCTAATATCCACTTCAATTAGAGCTAACCTTGACTTCCTTGTAAGAAAGAAGGATAAAATCACATTAAAAATTTGTAATCCTATTTTTCTACATATTTATTCTCCAATATATTGAAAGAAATTTAAATGTAATTCTACCAACTCAAAGATAGTTCCCACCAAATTGCCTATAGATCTAGCTATATATCTATTCCAATGATACTAATTACTAAGAATGGAAAACTAGTATAAATATGAACCATTAAATTGCGTTGGTAACGAGCCTGTTACCACTTACCAAAGACTCGAGACTTGCTTTTCTATTTCTAACACTTCATGAAATGCTTTGTTAGTGACAGCTACTCTCCTCTTTTAACCAATCCATATTACATTTAAAATTCAAATTACGCACTTCATACGTCATATGCGGCCAACTCGTGCACTAACCAAAATTTTCGAGGAACGGACATGACTCTTAACGTGTAGCGACCCGTTGTAGTCGAAAACCAAATATCACGGAGAACATGTCCTTCTGAAAAACAACAAAAGAACTTTACTAAACCTACGACACGTGGATTCTGTTCGGCCAACCAGCTAGAATAACACAGGGAAACATCAAAGCGCGGAACAGAAAAACCAGAATCGGTGGTTGTTGGAATTTGCGGATTCCAGATGTTTGCTTCGAGGAACATGGCCGACCGTCCGTCATTGGCAAAACATATGCTTTCTGGTCAAGCAAGTTCCGTCCCATGGCCTATATAAATCCTTCTTCTACCTTTTCTCCAAGGCTGAGCTGACTGCATCCCCTTTTGGCGGCAGCTTGAGGCTCTAGTTTTTGTTTAATTTCATTTTTGTTTGCAGTTGAAGGTGCATCAATGGCGATCACAGACTTGCAGAACGAGTCCCGCGAGGGTACTTTTGGCGGCATCCGAGGCCTCATCAAGCGAGTCCGCTCTGTGGAGGATTTCTTCAGGAAGAAGCACGACGCCGATGCTGCCGTGGTAAAAGAAACTGCAGCTAGACCTGCGGAGAGGGACGCGCAGGAATTGAGGTTAGGGTTTCATCATCATCATCAGCACCAGATGCCGCTCCATTATCCGCGTTACAGCAACGTCGATTACGAAAATATGCCCGCGTGGCAGCTCGATCGCTTGCTTGCCGACTACGGCCTTCCAGTTTGCGGGGATGTGCATGCCAAACGTGCTTATGCTATCACCTCCTTCCTCTTTCCTGATCAGCTCTGAGCCATTCAGGCTTCGTCATGTCTGTTGATTTCTGTATGGCGTTCGTTGTTCAATGGTTTCAATATTCGAGCTATGATCTGATATGTGTCAGTTTTCAGGCGTTTTTGACCGACGTCTGGCTTTGGCCTATGCTGGTCCTTTTGGCCTATGGCGTATTTCCAGTGTGCTCTCCTGTTGGATTTGGGATTTTGACATTCCTTTACCTGAAATTTGATTTTTTCTAGTGTGCTTTCATGCCAAACTGTTTCTGGCGTCCCTTGATTTGAAGCGTCAGTCTACGTTGTGCTTTGATTAAAGCTCGTTTATGTAGAAATACGCTGGAGATCTGTACGAAATTTTGAGAGGAAAAGTTTGGGATCAGTAAGCAGTATTTACAATTTAGTGTCATAGAGGTGTATTCTGATTGCTCGATGCAAAAAAATTCTCCGATTTGTAATTCTTTAGCGTTGTTAATTAAAATTGCAGAAAGCATTCAGGCTTCGACATGCCTGTTGATTTCTGTACGGCGTTCATTGTTCAATGATTTCAGTATTCAATCTATGATCTGATATGTGTCAGTTTTCAGGCGTTTTTTGAGCGAAGTTTGGCTTTTGTCCTATGGTGGTCCTTTGTCTGAAGCTTCGTATTTTCAGCGTGCTGTCCTGTTGGATTTGGGATTTTGGCATTCCTAAACTTGAAATTTGGTTTTTCTAATGTGCTTTCATCCGAAACTTCTGTTTCTGGCGTACAGTTATTTGAAACGTCAGTGTACGTTGTGCTTTGATTAAAGTTCGGTTATGTAGAAATACGCTGGAGATCTGCACGAAAATTTGAGAGGAAAAGTTTGGGATCACTATGCAGTATTCACTATTTAGTGTCAAAAGAAGTGTATTGTGATTGCTCGATGCAAAACAATTCCCCGATTTGTAATTCTTTAGCGTTAATTAAAATTGCAGAAAGCATTGTGTAATTATTTTTTATACATGAGTAAAATATACATTTTTAAATTAGTTTTTAAAACTATATTACCAGTTACAGTTTTAAAGTTCTTTGGCTTTTTGAAAGATACGGTGGCCAGATGTGAGTTATTGTTGAAGCATTATATATAACAAAATCTTTTTCTCATTATAAAATTGGGAGAATAGAGAATTCCTTTATTGATTGCTATAATGGGAGAATAGAGAATTCCTTTATTGATTGCTATAAAAAACGTACGAGGAGTAGCAACATATTTATGCTATCGTGAACAAAATGGAAAATAGAGAATAAAAGGAAACTATTATCACATAGTTCAAGCAAGAGCCTCAAGAGCCTCTCTCAAGTTGATATGGCAAAGAAACACATCAAAGCTTGCTAATAGAGTGAACACCATGGCCTCTCTCAAAGTGTTGTTGAAGCCATGATGGTGTAAAATTAAATGTGACCAAGGCCTTTGGTGAATATGTCAGCAAGTTGAGAAGATGGCACAAAGACAAACCTCAATAACTTTTCCTCATATTTTTGCAAACAAAATGACAATCCATTTCAATATGTTTAGTCCACTCATGAAAAATTGGATTGGTGGTGATTTGGATTTTAAATTAATTATCACAATAAAAGAATTGGCCTTGGGACCTCAATGAATGTGTCTTTGAGTATATTTACTTTGTTACCTTGGCCATAGCATAGTACTCAACCTCCCTTGATGAAAGGGAAACAATAGGTTGACACTTTGATTTAAATGTCATGTCATGGGGCCTTACCAAGAAAACAAATGAATCTCGTCGTGGACCATCCCAATCTACATCACAATAAGTCTTCAAGATAAGATCATTGTTTCTTGGATAGAAGAGCCCATTAGATGTTGTTCCACTTATGTACCTAATGACATGTTTAGCCATATTCATGTGTGGCTCCCTGGGATGATGAAGGAATTGGCCAAGAAGGTGTATTGTGTAAGATAAGTCTAGGTGACTCAAGGTCAAGTAAAGAAGCCTGCCAATGAGTTGTCTATATTCTCAGCCGTCAGGAAGAGGAGCTCCTTCATCTGTTGAAAGACCATGTTGTTGTGGCATCGATGTATTGACCTTCCTCATGTGCTTAACATCCGCTTCTCCAAAAATATCTTGAGCATACTTCCTTTGATTCAAGTAAACACCATATTTGGTTCTCTTGACCTCCAAACCAAGAAAATACATTAATGTGCCTAAATCCTTGATTTGGAACAAGCTTTTGAGATACCATTTGAATTGGAGACACTTTTCATTGTTGTTTCATGTAACAACAATATCATCAATGTAGACTAACACTAGGAGCTTGTCATCTCCATTATTCATGCTGAAGAGAGAATTGTCTAAATTGTTTTCATGAAAACCATATGAAAGCAAGGTGTCAAAGAGCTTACCAAACCACTATCAAGAAGCTTGTTTGAGACTATATAGAGACTTGTGCAATCAACAAACAAGCTTATTGTTTCTAGTGTGAAACCCTTAAGGTAGCTTCATCTACACTTCTTCATTAAGGTTCTAGTTCAAGAACGCATTGTTGACATCAAGTTGGTGTAGATCCCATTTGTCGACGACAACAACTGCAATGAAACATTTAATAGAAGCAAATTTTTCCATAGGAGCAAAAGTCTCATTGTAGTCTTCTCCTTTAATCTAACTATAGCCTTTGGCAACCAGTCTAGCCTTGTATTTGTCAATTGTACCATCTAGTTTATGCTTGATTTTGAACATCCATTTCAAACCAATAGCCCATTTTCCTCTTGGAAACACAACAACACTTCATGTTTAGTTATCAGTAAGTTCTTTCAATTCTTTCTCCATGGCATCTCTCCACTCAGAGTGTTGTGATCCTTTCTCAAAATTTCTAGGCTCAAGCAATAAATTTTTTATACTATTTGAATTATCAACAATACATGCATGTTTGGCAATAGTCATCAAAGCATTAGTAGTTCCAAATAAAGATTCAATTTTGGATGTACCTTCATACTTTGTCTTGGACAACTCAGATTTGATTGGATTGGCTTGATGTGAGGGGTGGTTGGCTTCAATGTTGACGATAAGCATGTAATCATCAATATATTTTGGTATTTGGCATTCTTGAATTAGCCTCCCTATCTCGTTAATAATTTCTTCATGCATGGCATCTCCTACGAGCATATTTTCCTCATTTTTTCCAAATCCTCATCATCTACTGTCTCTTCATCATTTTAATGAATTGTGATATTATGAGGCATTTGGGAATGGTTCACCTCTCTCTGAATGTTGTCTTGAAAGAAAAAAGATTCTTCATAGAAGATCACATCTCATGATTCAAGTATCTTCTTGGTCTCAAGCTTTAGCATCTTATACCCCTTCTTTCCCATTGTGTAACCAAGAAAGGCACACCTTCAAGATCTAACTTCAAACTTATCATGTGGCTTTGGCTTGATGTAGACATAACATAAGCACTTGAACACACGTAAGTGCTCATATGTTGGTTTTTCTCCAAAAAGAAACTCATAAGGGGGGATGGGGAGGGGGGGTTTCATCAAGATGTCCACTTGGCATTATGTTGATCAAATCTACTGCAGTCATAATGCATTTATGCAGTAGTTTAGCAGAATGTTGGACTAGAACTTCAAGGCAGTGGCGGTGTTTCCTCTCAATTGTTTTTTCACATTCCTTACCAATTTGATGGGTAGCCAATAATCTCAAAACAAGACTCTTTCATGTTCCGATCTTTCCACAATGGTCAAATTTAGGTCTCTTCCTTTGCTCTTTTCCTTTTTTTGTGTTAACTTTGAAGGCTGCTGGTTCATTGATTTGGTGTTTCCCAATGGTGACTTCCTCTAAGGTCAACAAGGAATAAGAATTTGACATACTAGGTAGTCGCTCCTTCAAACAATGGTTGATCTCACAATGCTAAAGACCTCATTTAATCCCATGAGAAATTGATGGAGCCTTTCCTCTTCTTTTTCTCTAGGAGCTATACCACAAGTGCACCCCTTGCAAGATGCATCATGAGGCTTTGAAAAACCATTTAACTATTCTCATAAAGCCTTCATCTTTACATAGTACATTGAAATTGTCATCTCACCTTGTCATGTATTAACAATCTCATGCTTGATTTCTTGAATTCTTGGTCCACTTCCCAAGGAGAATCTCTTCTCTAATTCTACCCACATTCCTATTATCGTATCATGATAAACAATGTTATCATGTAGCTTTTCATTGAGTGAATTGAGGATCCAAGACATTACCATAGTGTTACAGGTGATGTATCTTTCTTCATCTGGGTCTCCTTCAGCTGGTTTTAGAAGCATGTCATTCACAAAGGCAATTTTTCTCTTAGAGACTAAAGTATTGGTAATTACATGTTTCCATGTAGAATAATTAGTTTTGTTGAGTAAGTGTGTGACTAACTAGTCTTCTAGCCTATCTAAGTTATTAAGAATGTAGTGTAATGGCTTCTTGCTCCAGAATGCAATTGCTTGACTAGTGGTCCCTATCATCATGTTGATTGGCTGGTCTATGAGTAATCAATCCTTGCTTTGATGCCATATAAAGTAGGGAGAATAGAAAATTCCTTTATTGATTGCTACAAAAATGTATAGAGGAGTAGCATATTTATGCTATTGTGAACAAAATGGAAAGTAGAGAAGAAAAGGAGAAGATAAGGAAATTTGAGTAAAAAAAGCAATAGTCATAACTATTATCTAAAAATAAGGAAAAAATTGATCTTGAGTAGCCAAATAAGGGCCTTCTAGTTGTAACAATTTGAGAATGAAGTAATCAAGTGGTTGGCGAGATTTGGCTTTGCAACCATGATCACATAGTTCATGCAAGACTCATCTAATAGAAAATTTTAAACAAAGAAATTTTATTTCAAACATTCTAAGTAATTTTTTATATAAGCCTAGAACATTTATGGTTCTTGTTGAGTTGCCAAGAAAAACTTTCATTTTTCTTTTCTTTTTATACAAAGTATGGAGTTCTTAAATAATTTTATTTTAATAGATTTGATCAAGTCCTTGATGTTAATATTTCAATGCTTAAGAAGTGTATACATTTGTTTAAAGAATATTTCATATCTTGGAATGAGACTATTCTAGACTTGACTATAATTCAGTACAATTTGACAATCTAACACAGGTTCTTCCTTAGCACTAGAAAACATATGAAAATGTCTCAAAAAAGAGATTGTGATGGGCTACAATCCACAGCTACTTGCTACCCATCTTTTAAACATTGGAGGGGGTTTACATTCAAACAAACTTTGCTATCAAAGTTCTATAAAATAGTGGCTTACTCTTTTTTCTTCACAAGCTTGACTCTTCACAAAAATTTTCTATCTAATCTCTTTCTTTTTCACATGTCCAAACCTTCACAAGAATTTTCTAGCTAATCTCTTTCTTCTTCACATGTCCAAGCCTTCACAACAATTTTTGCAATCAATAACAACTACAAATCATAAAAATTACTTGTGTTAATTTCACAATAATAAATATCAATACTATTAAAGAAGAAGATGATGATAACATTTTGAAGTTATATCTCAAGTTTATTTTTTTTAGGACCAAGGTGGAAAGCTTGGGCCATGAGAAAATTCATGTAAATTTTAAGACATTAGAGGGATGTTGCATTTGCTTGAATAAGTATCAGGATGAAATTTGAAAAATGGAGACAACCATAGAAACAAGAGTATACACACTATTTCCAACATTCACTTTAGAGAAATATACTTCAAAANAACTATTTCCAACATTCACTTTAGAGCAATATACTTCAAAAGAAAAAATAAAATAAGAAGTGGAAATTTAGAATTGAACCTAAGACCTTCCATTTTTATAAAAGTAGTAAACTTAAATTACATTCACAAAATGTTTTGCCTAGGGTTGAGGAAGTTGGGTGATGTCCCTCTCATCCCATACCTTATTGTGCTTAATTACTAGGAACTTTGCAAACCTCNATACCCTGCGATATCGCATACGCGATATCGCGTCCCGCCGCCATATNGAATGGTACACTAAGGTTGCCTTTTTGTGGAGTTTCTAAATTTCTCTTTAGATCCTTGTGATTAATGTAGCAGCCTAGTTAAAGCATGTTCCATTAGATATGAGCTTTCTTATGATTCATGCTTGTTGTAGGCCTATGCCCTTGCACTAAGATAGTAGCATAGGAAAGGCCATAGTATGGAATAAATAATAAAACTCATTAATTATCTAGTCCTAGCACCTTTTTAATGATAACTGCCCACCCAAAGGGGAGTTCAGCCAAACCCCTAGAATGCCCCTTCTAATTGAGTCCTTGCT
>MNCI01026115.1:135527-161943 GCA_015680685.1 Gnetum montanum
ACCAAAAAAATCACATACCTCAGACTTGCTTAACCATACACCGTGACACATACAAGCAAGCCTGGGAAGACAACAAACGATTAACCCCAAGTGTTTCTTGTGGCGTTAAGGCATTTAGTCTACGGATTTCGACCGGATCACGCGTGTACGCTCGTATTCGTATGGTGGAGTGTAGGGGTACCTCGCCACTCATCAAAGCCCTAGCAAGAATAGCCTTTGATGTCATGCCCATTATTGTTACACTCAAATGGGATAGAGGATCATGTTGAAGTTCTAATGCAAGTAGAATAGAAATTCAAATACTCTAGGATGAAACCATACTTGCATGTTCTTGTTAATTATTATGTCAAGGATAGGAAAATTTAGGGTTGTCATCCCCACAAAGCATAAAATGCCCACTAATTTTACTACCACTAGAGTTTTCTTGAGCAATGGCCTACAAACTAAAATTTTTCTAACTTAAATCACACCAGCATAATGAAAAAGCATTATGTTATCATAGCATATAAATGAGAAGGTTGTGAAATATGCACTAGGCAATCACAACTTGCGTAGTGTAGAAAAAATCAGATACACACACAAAAATTACCTAACTACTTTTATGTTGGTATAAATTAGTAGTGTAAAAAGAGATAATGAATAAAGTAACAAGGTTTAGCAAAAACTATTGCAAAAATAGTGTATTTCAGAATGATTCACAATGTTAGTGTAAAAACTAAGTCATAGCATAAAATTTGGATTATGCTAAGTTTATGTCCACCATCACATTTCCAACTAAGTCCTAGCAAAAACTACCCATATAGTGTAAAAACATCTATATCATGAAAAAAAATGCTAGGGCCTACATCACACATTTCAAAAAACATGTTGCATGCAAATGAAAATACACTAGAGCTAAACAAAAAAGGAAAAAAACAAATTCATAGCGTAAGACATGATATGCTAGGACCAAGTGTAAAATGAAGAGTACAATTTCCACAAATATTTTGCATACAAATTATTCTATGCTAGGGTCATAAAATAGTGTAAAGAAAAAAAAAACCAAAACAAAAAAAAGGTTAATGTAGCAATAAAATCCAGAAATCACAAAGAATGGATAGTACGATTTTGGACAATGATGAAATCTCTAAGGCATTAGCCCCAAGTTCTAGCAATACCCCATGGACCATTGTCTCTATGGCACATGCCTCTTCCATAGCCTTACTAGACCCTACCTTTTTTCTTTTCATTTTTCTAGTACACCACTTTCTCTACCTTTGATTTCATGCTAGTGTTATTGAAAATACAAAAGTAACAATTTTTGATCTTATTTTTTTTAACCCTACTCTCCCACTTTTACATTAAATAGCATAAAAATATTTTACATTGCCAAGCATAAAATACCTTTTATGTTGCTTGGCATAAAACATCCTTCACACTATGCTCACATTACATAGCATGAAATGTATTTATGCTAACTAGCATAAAATGTATGAAATATGTCAAGACTACACCAATTGGCATAAACCTTAGAATGCGCTGCAACTACACTAAACAACATGTTTCTCTCTCAGTTTGTGTAATTCATGTTGCTCATATTATTTTCTCAAGAAACTTTTTTTGTGGTGTGATCACTAGGGAAGACCTACACTTTTCCTTCAAGTATACGCCTTACTCTATAGTCCATCCTAATGTTAAAACCATGACACGATGTAGTTAGGAAAATCTTGATTATATTGTCTATGCAATATTCACTATTTATTTAAGACCTTATTGTTAAATCATTATATATAACAAAATATTTTTCTCATCTAATAGGAAATTTTAACCAAAGAAATTTTATTTTAGACATTTTAAGAAAGTTTTTATATAAACCTAGAATATTTATGATTCTTGTTGAGTTGCCAAGTAAAACTTTCACTTTTGTTTTTTTATATAAAGTATGGAGCTCTATAAAAATTTATTTTAAAAGTCCTTAATGTTAATTTTTCAGTGCTTAAGAAGTGTATATATTTTTTTTAAAGAATATTTCATAACTTGGGATGAGACTGCTGTAGAGTTGACTGCAATTCACTACAATCAGACAATCTAACATAGGTCCTTCCTTAGCACTAGAAAACATATGAAAATGACTCAAAGAAGAGATTGTGATAGGCTACAATCCATAGTTACTTGCTACCCATCCTCTACCCATCTTTTAAACATTGGGAAGGGGCTTATATGCAAATGAAATTCACTACTAAAGTTTTATAAAATAGTGGCTTACTCTTTTTTCTTTGCATGCTTGACTCTTCACAAAACGTTTCTAGCTAATCTCTTTCTTCTTCACATGTCCAAGCCTTCACAAGAATTTTTGTAGTCAGTAACAATCATAAATCATAAAAATTGCTTTTGTTAATTTCACAATAATAAATATTGATAGTATTAAAGAAGAAGATGATGATAAGATTTTGAAGTTGTATCTCAAGTTTATTTTTTTGTAGGAACAAAATGGAACCTTGGGCCATGGGAAAATTCATGTAGATTTTGAGACATTAGAGGGATGTTGTGTTTTCTTGAATAATTATTAGGATGGAATTTGCAAAAATGGAGACAACCATAGAAACAAGAGTAGCACTAGAAAGAGAGATACACACTATTTTCAACATTCACTTGAGAGTGATATGCTTCAAAAGAAAAAATAAAATAAGAATTGGAAATTTAGAATTAAACCTAAGACCTTTCATTTTAATGAAAGTAGTGTTATCACTATGCTATGTAGATGAGTTCAATAGTAGTGTGAGTAATTTTTTATTAACATTTTAAAAAGAAAAGGTTGTCCACGTAGTGATGGGAGCCTTTTGAAAAGCTATAGGAGATGGAAGTAGGTGTAGAGTACTCCTATGTACTGTCTAGACTCATTAAAGGATAAGAATTACCTTTAAGGGTAGGTTGATGTCCTCATCAAAACATATTTAGAAATGAATATGAAAAGAAATTATCTAATGTTGATAATGCTATAATAGTCCTAATTGAAGCCTATGTGCATGATTAGATCAAAATAAACTCAGAGATTTAGCATCTAGGATAACAACTTTTAATAGCAAATCATCAATCTAAGAAGATTATTACTAAAGAATCTAAACTAGTAAAGAACGAACATCAAGCAAAAATGATTGAAATCATAGTTTAGAATCCATCTAATAAGATCATTCCCTTCATTGATCCTCAAAATTTGGTCATTGTAAATCCTACTAGTGAAAGTACTACTCCAAAAGTTAATTTTTACCAAATATATTCAAAAGAGCTAAAAAGTATGAACATATGATGTATCCCAAGGAAGGTTAATATAAGTTTTATTTTTTTATTTTATTTAATTTTTATTCCTCATGAATGAAGGGAAGAAATATGGGATGAATCAAATTCTATTCATGTTAGGCCAACATGGATCTTCCAAAGTTCATCCCATATTTAGAATAAAATAAGCACTCACCATAGAATCAAGATAATAATTTGTGTAATGGCATCACTATGATTATAGGGAAGTATTAAAAGATAGTCTAGGGTATTGTGAGAAACCAATTTCTAGAGATATTATTTATGCACAATAAAATTAAAAACAAAATTAATAATAAACACAGAATTTAGATAAAAGGATGTAACTTTTCAAAAAATTTAAAAGTCATCTTTATACTTATAAAAGGAATCATGGAGAAAAGTGTATAGGAAGTTCAAGATGAAAGAAGAGGACTTGTGTAGTCTCATAAAGATGAAAGCAAGATAACAAGGGAAAAATGAAAGAGTATGTAATAAATAAAAATACACATAAACAAGAGTGTGCACATGAAAGAATTAGAAGACTTAAACCATAGGATTAAAGTCCAAGAGTAAGATAAAATACTCACAAAGAAGAGTATTAATGAAGTCTATATATTAGGCATATCCAATACCCAATGATACAAAAACATCATTCTACTAGTTATATGCATGATGGAATCACCATGCAATAAAAAGGACAGATGCAACACTAAGCCAAACTTGCAAATAAGGATGAAAGCCATATAATAGAGAAAAGTCAAAAATAAGAATATCTAACTAAGATGTTAGTAGAGGAAGAGCACCAAAAGTAAACTAGATAAATGTACCATATATTCATTCATACTATACAAGACCACCATGAGAAGTTTCACACTTCAAGCTAGAAGAGTTAAGGAAACTAGAGTTTCCTTAAAAAGAGGAAAAGAACTATAGGAGATAGTAACAAGAATCACAGAATATCATATAAGATTATTCTGCAAATGTAACAATGATAAATCCCATAAAAACATTTTTCTATGAATGAAGGTTGTTAAAAGAATGAATACAATAGTTTTATAGGTTGAAACAATCCAAATTTATTCCTATAAATAATGAATAAAATCACTATATAAAGCTTATAAAAATGTTATCATCTTTATATTAATGATCCTAGTAGGGATAATATTTATTACTTTGTAATCAATTTAATAATAGTAAAAAGAGAACCTTCACTAGTATTCCAATACTTTCCACCTAGCTTATATGATGTATAATACATGGTTAATATAGAATATTGATCTATATGCTACACTAATTATTAATCCTTAAGTAAGGTTGTTTGATTCATGATGTACATTGTAGTGACTGAAAACATCAACGACTAGAATGGAAACATTGAGAGGTTTGTAGGTGCATAGCTTTGACCCTGCATCCACGTGAGGGCCTCCTAGAGGTGTAGATGGGGTGCCTAGAATGGTCTTGTCAATTGAATAAGGACTTATGAAATGCAATGCCAAAATGGTGCTATGTGTTTGCGTGTTGTTCATGGTGTCAATAGGGGTAAGTGTAGTCAAGGGTTTTCGTTGAAAACAAAGGTGTTAACATGAAATTACATGTAAAAATAGCAAAAAATGCAACTAAAATGCCAAACTATGAATAAAAATGGTTAAAAATGCACAAGGAGAGAGTAAGAGAGAAAGGAGCACCACCTCGAATGGGGTCGAGCATAGTTAACCTCCAGGGTTAAGAAGGTACGCGATGTACAATAGGTGTAGTAGACAATGTAGTCATAGTCTTAGGGTGTCTAGGCCATGAAAACTAACATCTTCCATGGTGTCTATGCCTGCCAGGTTGGCTGTTGTGGTGTGCAGTGAATTGTAGTGGTCTACAGTGTATACGGTGGTGTGTGAATGCCTTGCCTTGTTGAGATGCCAAAGTGCCAAATGCTAAAGATGCTAATCAAAAATGCCAAAATTCCAAGCTTGCTTCAGATTTTCCAACCCCTAATACATAGAGGACTAGGGTATTTATAGGGCTAGGTTTCCCATAAAATGCAGATTAGTTACCACATGACAATGGGATAGTTGGAGCTATGCTGCATCCAATTACGCTCTCCACTGAAGCAAATGGTGTTATGCTCTGGTGTGCTCTAATGGACTCTATGAGACTTCCAAATTGTGACTACATTACCAACTGCATGTTCATGTGCCAACAAAATCACAATGTACTTAACAAAAATGAAAAAAAATGCAAGTTTGAAGACTACACTCCAAGACTACACTGTCCACTATCTCAAGTGGTGTTGAGCATAGGTACAATTTTGGGATAAAAGGAGGTGCCAAAAAGATGCATGTTTCTTGTCAAAGATGTGTTGGAGCTGATGTGAATATGGATGCTATATTTTGAAGGCTTTTGGAGGCTGTTCTTACTATCTACGCTTGACTACACTTTGGACTAGGGGAAAGCGTAGTCCAACACTTAGAAAAATTTCACATAAAAGTGGTTGTGTGTTGACTATGTTGTAGGGAAGGCTAACTATGCTTCTAATTGGGGTCAAATGTAGTTAGAACACTTAGAAGAAATTTTGCAAAAATATTGCTTCTAGTTGACTATGCTTGACTACGCTCCATGGTAGTGGAGAGTGTAGTCCTAATAGTTAGAAAAAATTTACAAAAAACTAGGCTTTGATGCTATCTATGCTTGACTATGCTGCAATGTAGTGGAGAACATAGTCTCCATAGTTAGAAAATTTTGCCAAACTGTTTCTTCCATGCCAACTCCGCTTGACTACACTCTAGTGCAATGGAGAGTGTAGTCTCTACCAAATTGTTTCTTCCATACCAACCATGTTCTATAACTGCTAACTTGAAACTTAGAGAAATTCACAAAACTAGCCTCTAGTGTTGACTATGCTCTCTACTGAGCTAACTATGCTCTGGTGTAGTGGAGAGCATAGACCTAGCATTTAGAAAAATCTATATCTTCTTTCTTCATGCTAACACTTAAGAAAAATTGTAGAAAATTTGTCTTTGGAGCTAACTACACTCTCCATTGAGCTAACTACACTTTGGTGTAGTGGAGAGCATAATCCTAGCACTTAGAAAAACTTTGCTTCATGTTAACACTTATAAAAATTTGTAGTTGAGAAGCTATCACCCAAATTTGGTGGTGTTGCATTTATCTCTACTTGTTGACATTTGGAGGAGTGGCCTGAGAGACATTGACAAAGAACTGCAATACACCATAGGAGGCTTGGCACTAACATCACTCATCTATGCATGGTCAAATTTCATTGCATCGTGATTAAGAGTGTTGTGAATGACAATATGCTGGGAGTAAAAGGTGTAGGTAATGTGCTAGGGGTAAAAGGAAAAATGAAATGCAAATAGGATGTTAAGATGCAAGATGTGGAGTCACCATGGCTAACAATGATCATGGCACCAAGGTGGCTTACCTTTGAAAATGTTGAACTCTCATTAGAGTGCTCATGAGAAAGTCAAGGTGGATTTAGAGCTTGACTAGTTGCAAAATTGGAGCTCTACTAATTTTCTTGGGAACATGATTTTTCCTTTTGCTTTGCTACAGGGTGAACTTTCTTTGGGTTCTGCACAATGCTAACAGCTAATTGAGGGATGCTTTCCATCAAGTGAACTGCATGCCACTAGATGGAATTTGCTTTGATGCTTGTGAAACTACGTTGCATTTGTGGGATAGGTGTTTCCTCCCCAAGATGACTTGTGTTACATCTACTTGGGATTTGACTAGCCAACAGAGGCTCCCCATGGGACAACTTATGTTATGTCCACCTTGGGTTCTACGTTTTGGCTTGTAGAGGGTGTCATGTGTTTATGACACATATGTGTCAGAGGGGTTTGCAGTTTTGATTATGCAAGGGAAATGGATAGGGATGGGTGTGAGTAGGCTATAACAGGGTAATAGGGATGTGTACTCTTGAAAGGCTCAACTAGTCCAAGCATGCACATTGGGGTGATGTGGTGACTTGTTGCTATGATGAGATGCACCTTTGAATGACCACCTTGGGGCTTCATCTTGCAAACACAACTACAAGAAGATAAGAAAACCATAAAATATAAAATGGAAATAAAGAACTAGCGGCGATAATGTTGTGAATGCTCAAAAGGTTAAACTAGTGGCAAGTGCTCAAAAAAAATTGTGTTGATGATGTTATAGACGCTTAAGAGGCCACACTGATGGCAAGTATTCAGAAAGCTAGTAAAATGCTAGGGGGCGATGACATTGCAGATGCTCAAGAGGTCACACCAATGATATGAGCCTTGAAAAATCAGCAAAATGGTAGGAAGCCATACTCCTACAAGTGCTCCCAAGGTTGAGCAATGGAAAGAGCCCAAAAAACTAGCAAAATGGTAGGGGGCCATAATGTTGGAAATGCCTCAAAGGCTAAGCTAATGGCTAGAGCCCAAAAAAGTAGCAAAATGATAGGGGACCATAATGCTACAAAAGGCTAAGATAATGGATAGTTCTCCATTTTGGCACTGCAGTACCCCCACTCACATGGTGTAGAGAAGTTAGGATGGAGGGCAAGGAAAGTTAGAAAATTATTCTTGCTTGCTTGCTCATAGAAACATGTGTGACTGATGGTGAACCTAGTTTAAGGTCTTGGTAGACTATGATGTGCTAGTTTATAGTCTTAGTGGACTGCTATGTGCTAGTTTAATGTTGTAGAGGATGAATGCTATTGTGTCAGTTTAATGTCATAACCCAAGGATGAATGCTGTGCCGATTTAACATTGTGGTAGATCGAAGCTTGCTTCCTTGCTAGTTTATAGTCATAGTGGACTTGTTGTGCCAATTTATAGTTGTAGCAGACTTGCTGTGCCTACCTTGCTTTGTTGAGATGCAGCACTACATGATAGGCATAGTGCAACTTTAGGTACGAATGGTTCATTGGATTAGCAGGCTCATTGCCATCTTGATCAGAAAGCTTGAATGCTCCATTGTCCTAGGCCTTAGTGACCAAGAAAGACCCTTCCTAGTTGGCTAAGAATTTGTTTGTAGGTTCACAAATGGTTTTCAGGACTAGGTCCCCTTTCTTGATCAATCATTGATGTTGGTTGTGATAGTGCTTTTGCCATTGCTTTTCTTGGTACCATTTGATGTGATCAAGTGTCTGCATATGCTACTCCTCTATTTAGTCAATGTCTATGGTCTTCAATCCATTGTTTTAATCTTCATCAATGAAGCTTGAGAGGATTACCTAGAGTGATGGAACTTTCAATTCAAGGGGAAAAATTGCTTCAGATCCATTGATAAGAATATAAGATATCTTACTTGTTGTTGTTTGTTGTGTTGTATGGTAGGTCTAAAGTGTGTAGACTAATTACTTGTGCCATCATTATTTATTGTTGCTTAGTATCTTATTTAGAAGCTTGATGATAACTTTGTTAGTGGCCTTCACTTGGCCATTCACTTGAGGGTAGTATGGTGACAAGAAGGAATGTTTAATGCCAAAGTGCTCAAAAAAGGCTTTGGTTTTAGCATTGCTAATTGTGGCCCATTTTTTATGACTATGGTCATGGATAAACCAAAACAAGCTACTATGTTATCAAGCACAAATTTGTAAACCTATTGCAATGTTATCTTCCTAAGGAAAATAGCCTTAACCCACTTGGTAAAATACTTAGTTGTAGTTATGATGAAGCTATGCCCTCCAGAGGACTTACACATTATGGGTCCAATGATGTCCAAACCCCAACATTGGAATGACCATGTGATCTGTGTTGTGTGTAGTTCAATTGGTGGCACATGCATTAAGTTACCATGTCATTGACACATGTCACATGCTTTGACCTTGGAGATGCAATCGTGCTCCATGTAAAACCAATAATAGCCTAATCATATGATTTTCACTACCATTGCCCTAGGTTCTATGTGACCTCCGCATAGTCCCTCATGGACTTGCTCAACTATTGTTTGCGCTTCACTATCACTCATGTAGGTTAGTAGTATATCATCGTAGGATCTATGACATAGCATGCTATCATCCACAATGATGTGCTACTACAAACATGTATGCACTACATATTTTTGAGTGGTAGTTAAGTGTTCTGGAGGCTCATCCTATAGAAGGTATACTTTAATTTCATCATACCATTATCCTACGTGTGTTGTGCTTACTATGGATATGGATGCAATGTTCATGGTTTGCGTGATAGGCATAGTGTAATTCGCCACCAAGGTGGGCAATGCATGGAGCATGTTTGGTGTGATGTTTAAGGATAAGGTTGCTAGTGTGTTCACTATGGAATTCTCATTTCAAGGAATGTATTGGACATATATTGTTGCAATCTATTGAAGTAAGTGCTTTGCTAGGCCATAGTAAGGTTGTAAATGTTGGGCTTTGTAGTCATAAACGTCTATTACCTGGTTGACTACTAACTGTGAATCACCTTAGATCGCTAGGTTTGAAATCCCTAAGTCACATGTTGTAAGGACACCTTAGAGGAGACCTTCATACTTTGCCACATTGTTAGTGCAAGGGAATCCAAAATGATTTGCAAAGGGTCAGATCTCCCTAGAGGAAATGTGACAATGGCAATTGTGTTTCCCCCTTGAGAAGTTGAAGCTCCATCAAAATGTAGGAGTACCTCATAGTTTTTAGGCACTTAGTTAATGCTACTAACATGCTCATTTGGGAATTCTAGATCAATAGTGGCTTGATCATTCATAGGTGAATTCGTAAGTTATGCGGCTATTGTGCAATGTAGTGTAGGTTAAATTCCATTATTATTGCTTTCCATCATGTAATATGACTGCTTTCATAGTGTTTGTTGTGATTTCTTGGAGTACGTTATTTTTGAAAATGATGTTGACTTTACTTTGGAAAAGGTAATGCCTCCATTTCTTGAGTGAGAAGATTAAGGTGAGGCAATACTTTTCCACATCATTGTATTTTGCTTCATGGGCTACTAATGCATGTCTTAAGTAGTAAATTGGGACCTCTATGCCATCCTCTCACTTTGGAAAAGCAAAGAGATGATGGATGTGTCAAAAGTGGCAAGGTAGATGTAAAAGGATTTATCTCCTTATGAAGGATGAACCATAGGAAGTTGAGCTAGCTCTTGCTTAAGATTATCAAATTCTTGTTGGCATTGTGCTATCCACTTGAAGTGGGCTTCTTTCTTGAGCAGATGTTGCATTGGCTATAACTTGTCAGTTAATCGAGCAATAAACCTATGAAAGAACTGCAATATACTTTGTAACCCTCATAGCTCCTTAAGGTTGGCTAGAGGTGTTAAGTTGGTTATGGCCTTAACTTGGTTGGGTTCCACACATTTTCTTGCTTCAAATACTACAAAATTGAACATTCAGATAGTTCTAATGCCAAAAACACACTTCTTGGGATTCAACTTATGATTGTGTTTCAAGAAACGTTTAAGCACTATGTCCAAATCATTTGCATGATTATGGGCTACCTTGGAATTAATTTCTATGTCATTGACATAATCATTAAGCAAGCCTAACATGTAATTGCTAAAGATGTATGTCATTATGTGCTGGTAAGTTGTTGTCGCATTCTTGAGTCTAGAGGGCATCATGGTGCAACAAAACATACCCTAGGGAATCATAAAGGTTATGCTAAGTTAGTTCTCAAGGTTGATCCTAATCTGGTTGTAGCTTGAGAATCCATCCATAAAGGATAACAAGGCATGTCTAGCCATGGTATCAATCAATTGATCAATATTGGGCAATGAAAAATCATCTTTAATGGTTACCTTGTTCAAGTCTCAAAAGTCTATGCAAATGTATATACTTGAATTTTTATTAGGCACAACTATGATGTTGGAGACTGATTCTACATAGTCAAAGGCCTAGATGAAACCTACTTTGTAAAGCTTGGTGATTTCATCATAGATGGCCAATGCCACCTCAGGCCTAACCTTGTAATCCTTTTATTTTACTTGCTTAATGCAAGGATTGAGAATAATGTTATGCTAGACTAGCTAAGGGTCTAGGCTTGACATGTCCTCATATGACCATGCAAATGCCTTGATGTTATCGTTGAGCACCTTGGCAATGTCCTGGGCATGTTGGAGGATCTAGCGAGGAACTTAGCTTTAGCAATTTTGCCTTGCCATTGGGTGTTGTCATAGGGCTTTTGGTGAGGGGATCCTCTATGACATCCCCTACCTATAGATCAAGAGCCTTAATTAGATGGTTGGATCAATCTAGTGGTGTCTCTACAGATGTTATGTATTTAGCATAGGTTGTAGGCTTAAGGTCTAGGAAATGTGGGTCAATGCACTACTTGATATTGGAATGACATCCCATGAGGACTAGAGGTGAAAGAAGCTGCTTAGGCATGTCCATGTCATATTCTTGCAAAACAAATCAACAAAACATTAATTGGAACCTATCTTAACCAAGTTGACATGCACAAATGAATAAAAAATAATGCAATGAAAATTCACGTAAGTATGAAATAGGGCTTTAAAGAGGGGTAAGCATGTATGTATGCTAGTTTTAGGCCTTGGTAGGCTGTGCATGCCAATTTCAAGTCTTAGTGAACCATGCATGCCAGTTTTAGACCTTAGTGGACCATAGATGCATCAAATGTGTCATTTTGAGAAAGGCTAGCTACAATCAAGAAGTGAAATCAATTAATGCATTGATCAGGTGATGAAAATTTGGAAATTTTGGCCAAGTGTAAGTGTCTAGACTCTCATCCAACTATGCTCCCACCAAAAATTAAAAAAATTTGGCTAAGTGTGGAGTGCAATTCTAGGTAGATGGGTCATTAAACGACCCCAGGAGGGTATAAAAGCACATTTTATCACGGGTAAGTTATCATTTTTAAACTTGAAAAATGTAAAATCTAGAGGGTAGACTTGGTATTGCACCACCAATAGAGAGCATAGTTGGACCAAGATGATGCACCAAAGTGGATGCATGCACCTAGAACTGGTGAATGTGGATGAGGGGGAATGGGCACTAGGGCACCTACTGTGGGCACACATGAAAAGGAAAAGGCCATTAGTGTCTACTAGGTACCCCAACTACACCCTCCCATTGTGTAATGTTTTGCTTTTGTTTCATTTTTCTCTACACTTGAGGGTTTAGGGAATAGCTTGTTATTGGTGCCCTACCATGGCAGGGGCCACCACTACCATGGGCTGTTTTGGCCACCATGGATGGGAAGGGCATGCATTGGCAAGGAGGGTTTGTGCAATGAGGGTTTTGTTATTGCGTGTGTGGGAAGTCATGGTGTGGCCATGGGCTACACTTCGTAATGTGGTGAAGAGGGAAATGACTATTATTGGGTGACATTGTATGATCACAAGGGGCCACGCATGAAGTTGCAGGGCTAAGCATAGGGTTGATTTGCTATAGGGGTTTGTTAAGGTACATAGGGTGGGTTTCTGTAAAAAAATTAGTTTTTGTTTGTTGTGTTTTCCTGTGACATAGGTGAGGCATGGATTAGTGTTTGGTAGTGGCCAGGAGTGAACAACTATGGGGTAGAAGATGTAGTGAGGGTTTTGTAATTTTTGGTTTTGTTGTCTTTTCATGTGGGGTAGGGATGAGGGCTCTAATAGCAGCTAAGGATGGCTTGTCATAGGGCAGGGCACACGGTAGGGTTTTCATCTTGTGATTCTGATTTCTTTATTTTTTTGAAAAAAATTAATGGTGGAGGATCAAGTGTGTTTGGGGCTACGAGACTTGTGGGGAATCTGCCTCCATAGCATGGTAAGGGTTGCAGGGGAAATTGCATCCCATAGCATGGTTGTGCAGCCATAGGACCCTTGAGGGTGTTGAGAACATTTCCTTTCTTTTATTTTTGGAAATTTTTCATTGTAGGGGCAGCAACAAAGTAGGACATGGTAGGGTGTGTGGTGTTGCAACAAGGCATGATACACAACATAGTGGTAGGGCATAATGTGAAAAGCATGGTGGTGTGCAAGGCATGGTGTGCAAGGAGCAGTGGTGTGCAAGGCATGGTCAATAGCACATAGTGCTATAGTAGGGCACGTTGTGAAGAGAGCATTGGGGTGGTGACTAGGACTACACCTTCTACAACTGTAGCCAGGACTATGCTTCCTGTCTTGGAGGCATAGTTGACACCAAGTGCTTGGCAAAATGGCTACTCTGAAAGTTAGTTTTTTGGGACTATGCTCTGTAGAGAGCATAGTCACAGTGCCAATAGTTAGAAAATTTTGCCTCTTTTTCAGACTACACTCTCTATAGAGATAGCCAAGAGTTAGAATTTTTTCACAAGTTTTTGGACTATGCTTTGCACTATGATAGTCCAGAGTTGAAAAAAATTTGAGATTTTAGACTACACTCTCCATTGAGGTGGTCTGAAGTTAGAAAAAATTTGCAAACCATGCATAATGCTAAACTTGTGAAATGTAACATTTATGATCCTGCAAATTGTAACGATGCTAAACCTGTGAAAACATGCTAATGCAAAACCTATGAAACAAAATGCTAATCTTATGCAAATGTGTTGTACCCTAGTGAGTACCAAGTGCTTCAAATGTATTGGTTGATGTCTTATACCCATGAGGCCCTATTGAGAATTGCTAAAATCAAAGATTTATGTTAGTCTATATTAGATTGTGATAAGTTAATTTAAGGGTTTTATGTCAAATTTTGCATCTATGAGTATACTAACACTTCTGTTGTTGCTTGATTATTGCAAAGTGCTATTGAAACTTGTCTTGGTTATTATGGAGCTCATTGGCATCTTGTGTTACATGAGTAAGCTTGTTCCCAACATGCCTGCACCAGGTATGTGGGTGGATCAATGGGTGGTGTGGTTTCGACCAAGAGCTTATGAGTTCTTGGAGTACCTATTATAGTAGTTTAGTGTGATCATGTAATCATACTTAATGATGGAGGCTGCCAGTGTGATCACTGAGACATTGCTTCTTAGGGTTAACCAGGACATCTTAAGGTTCATGTCCAATGAGCCTATTACTAATGATAATGGAGTAGGTGGTCTAGGTAGAGGCCATAAAGGTGCTTGGTGCCTATCCAAGATTTAACCCATGATAGGGTTTAGTTGCTACAATAAGAGCAACATCCTCTTTGTTGCTTTGTGGGTGCACACTCTATTCTAAAACCCTCATGGAATCATTTACTATGTTGGAGGGTACTTGTTCTTATAGCTTTCATAGTTTGTCTTTGCTACTTGTTCATGCTATCTTGCTAACTACTCATAATTAATGCCAAATTCAAAGTTAATGCAAAAGACCTACACGATGAGACAAATGCCCTAGTTTTGACTTGCACCATCCTAGAGGTGTTGTCTTCTAGCCCGAATGTTTGGGAAGTTGTGCTTGAGTAGGTGAGGTCTAGTTTGGAGGCCTACCCTACTTGGTACCCAAGGGCATATGAGTAGTGTAAGACCCATGACTGGTTGGATGAGGAGTGGGCCACTAGTCACCTCCATCTCATACCACATTTGTGCCACATATGTGTCTGCTATTTTAGCTATTTTGTTGGCTCATTTTTGCCTATTAATTTTCCGTTTGTATGATGCTAACATTTTTTTGCCTTTATTGTAGTAGTAGTTGCTTTAGGTGAGATGATGGTTGAAACACCACAAAATTGGGCTACAATGTCTTGACTACGAATTTACCTAAGTATTCAAATCAGACCACTTTCTACAAATTTTTATAACTATTGGGACTATGCTCTGCACTACCTTGCAGTGTATTCAGCATAGTGGATATCATAGTCAGCCCCAAAGATAGGTTTTTTGCAAATTTGTCTAAGTGTCAGAACAATGACACTTTTTGAAAATTTTTATAACTATTGGGACTATGCTCTCCACTGTAGTAGAGCATAGTTAGCTTCAATGGCCAATTTTCTACAATTTTGGCTAACTATCCAAACAAGGTCACAAGTTTCAAAATTTTTCTAAGTGTCGAAACTATGCTCTCCACTCTTGGAAATATTCTCTAGAGCATAGTCAATGTAGTCAACACACAATAGCCAATTTTTCAAGATTTTTTCTATGTATTAGAATGATGACACAAGCTGCATATTTTTCTAAGTATTGAGACTACACTCTCCACTATTAGGATCATGCTCTAGAGCATAGTTAGCATGAAAACACCAGTTTTGACATATTTTTTCTAACTATCAAGACTACCCTTTATAGCATAGTTGGGTTCGAGCATAATTGGGGTTGAGTGTAGTCCCAACTACCCCTCTACCATGTTGCAGCCAATTTGCATTTTTTGATAACCCTAACCCTATAAATACCCTCACCTTGGGTGTTTTCAAGGTTGGAAAATTTTAGATGGTTGGCATTTTTCAAGTTTGGCATTTGGCATTTAGACAAATGAGACCCAAAGCCACACTAGTCACCTAAAAAGGTAGAGTTGCAGATCATGATCCATCATCATAGCCCCCTTATAGCCTAGCTAAACACCATAGGTCATGATACACTGTAGTAGCCAACTTAGCAGACATAGACACCACAGTGAGCACGAGACTTCATGGAATAACACCACTTCACCTATTGTACACCACAAATCTTCTCAACCCATTTTGGTGTTAACTATTTTCAACCCCATTTGGGGTGATGTTCCATTTTTCTCTCTTCCTCCCTTGTATTTTTTCACATTTTGTTAGCATTTTGACCTACAACTACACTCGAGCGATGGTCCTCGTGTGTTAATACCCTTTTTTTTCTACCAAAAAATTTGACTACACTCAGCAGTATTCACATTGTTTACACTAACCACACTTGACACTATTCACACCGTTAACATTGTTAACACCACCTAACACTTAACGTTGTTTTGCACTCACACCATTTACACTATGTAAGTTTTTGTTTTATTGAAAAGAAAATTTAGGACATCTTGTCTCTACCTCCAGCAAGGCCTTCACATGGACATGGGATTAGGCTATGCACTTGCGAACCCACTGGTGTTCCAGTCGCTAATGTTTTCGATTGTTATAATTTTTTGTGCTAGAAGGAGGACTATGCCATTTCCTTCTTTATACTCCATTATGGTTATCTCTACATGCTTTCTGCACCCCTATCAATATAGATTGGTCCCCGTTGTTGGTCTCCCTGAGACCCCACATAGCAATTCAAATCATACCATTCTCCACTTTTTCTAAGTCTTTTCTCTTTGAGCGTAGAGAGCGTAGTAAGTGGAGAGCATAGTCGGTGTGGGGTGTAGTCTCCATACTTAGCATTTTTTTTCAGTTTTATACTTAACCATTTTTTTAGCATTTTCTTACTTAGTTATTTTTGTGCATTTTTATACTTAACCATTTTTTTGCTATTAATAGACTTAACCATGTTTTTGCTATTAATAGAATTAACCATTTTTCATAGAGCTTGTATCTAAGTTTAAGCAAGGTCCTTAGAGCAAGGGTCCTTAGAGCTTGTATCTAAGTTTATCCAATGTTGGAGCACTGCATTAAATGAAATGTGTGAGCCAATCATAGAGACTTATCTCTTGGTCATCTTCAAAGGTGCATTTAATGAATTTATCAAGTCAAAACTATACTACCTAGCCCCAAGGTCTCTCAGCCAAGCCTTTTCCCAAACAAAGGGCATAGAGGAGGTAGTGCAAGTAAGCAATAGCACAACCTACATGGCTTGTAAAAACCAATATGTGCACAAGAAAAACACAATAGTGGCAATCATAGCCACAACTATCAAAGTAACCAACCAAGGCCTGATACCTTAGTAGCCCAAGGCCCCAGCTCACAAAGCCACCAACTCTAGTGCCAACCCACCTACATTAGTTGGGGTCACAATGTAGGCCACTCCTAGGTCCAAGTTTGAGCACAAGGATCACTTACGGTATACCCCACTGCCAATGAAACCCTCTGAGCTACTACAAAAACTTCTGAAATCTCAGCGAATCCAATACAAACATGTATTGGAGATTGCCTACCAAAAACATGATAGTTATTGTGAACTACTAAGGAACCCCACCTCAATAGTACCAAAGGAGCCCTTGATCCCAGAGGACTTTTGACTGGTCCAATTTTGTCACTACCATTAGATGTTTGGTCATAGCATGGACAACTGTCAAGCTTTGTAGGATGCCTTAAAAAGAATGATAGAAAGGGGTCAACCTATGCTTGACACAACAAGCCAATCCAACATAAATAATGCCCCCTATGCCATAAACTCCATCAACATAAAAGGAAAGTCTAAACCTACAGAGTAACCTTTTGTGATCTAAGTACCTCCCAGCAAGGCAGGAATTCCCTCAACCTCCATAAGCAAGAGGCCTTCTTTTGTGATCAATGTGCCACCTCAGGCACCCACAATACCCTTCATGATCAGGGTCTTGTAGCCTTCATCTACTAAGATGTTAAATTGGCATGATGCTAGGCCTACAACCATGAAGCAACACTTCATCATCAAGGTGCCATAACAAGTTGGCCCCACAACAACTCCTAAATGACCACTTTTCATTAAGGTGCCATAACACATTGGTCCCTCACCTACCCCAATCTCGATAGTAGGCAATGTGTCAATCTCTTCTCCTTCAAGGGTTGACCCCACTAGCGACCTAGGTAGGCCTATCAAATGGTAATGCAAGAGGCTAAATGAGTGGCTCTTAACCTACATGGCTGAAACAAAGGCCATAATTAGCAAGCAATAACCAAGCATTATGACCATCAACCAGGGCAAATAAGCCAAGTGCAAGTACCCTTCATAAGAGATCTGTCTCTCAAGATCCATGGAGGAGGTTAAGGCCAACATAATGGATGATGACAAGGACTTCGCAGCTATACTAACCTAGGTGAAAGAAATACTCAAGTAGAAAAATACAACACTGAGCTTGTATGACTTGGTCATAACCTCATCTTCCCACTACCAAGCACTAGTATAGGTGTTGGTTTCCATTTCTATCATGGAGAACATCCATAAAGATGAGACATACATTTGTGCAGCAATGTTGCCACCTATGCCATAGGAATCGAATCCAACATCCCTGGCCTTTCATGATGAGGCAATCGAGGTCAACCTTGAATGAGGGGAGGTCACAATGGCTCCATTGTCTATTAGCATATGCGTTGGGTAATGCACCATTTGTAGGGTGCATGTTGATGATGGTGTGGCAACAAACATAGTTCTATACTCTGTCATTGACAAGCTAGTTTTGGCAGATGAGATCAGGCCAATTAAAACCATGTGTCTAAAATCCTTCAATGGATCACATGTCACTATTAAGAGAACAATAAACTTAGCCTTCATGGTACTGGAGTAGTTACCAACCTCTGCATATTTCATTATCATAAAGGTGATGCAAAGCTTCAACTTGATCTTAGGCAGCGTTGGCTAGCTCAACTATGAGTTGTCTCCTCTCCCATCCATCAAGAGATCCACCTCTTGTATGAAGGTGGTCAAGTTATCATCTACAGTGATAATTGCTCCCCTTTGGCTATCCATAACATAGACATGGAACAAGTGTTGGAGGTGGAGTTTCCTACTTATGTACCTATGATAGACAATGCAACACCTAATGCTAATGCACCCAAATGAGTGGTTGAAACCAACAACCTCCTAGAGGATCCTAAGCCCTACACTCCCCCTAGTCTACACTATATTAGGAAGCAACTACATGACCAAGATACCCCCTTGTCCAAAAAAGCACTACGTGCCTACCTACCCCTTGCCTTCACGTGCCACACATTTTTGGTTTTCACTTGCATTACACTAGTTCATGCGTTTGTATTTTGCCTACTTACTTAGCTTATGCATCATTTCATTTTGTTTACACATTTTTTCTTTGTTTACACATTCATCCACTTAGCTTGCACATTGCATTTGAAAAAGAAATCAAAAACACATAAAAATTGAAGAAAAAAATCCAAAACTCCAAAAACAAGACATGGCCTTAAACTAGCATCTTCGGTCCATCATGGTCCTAAACTAGCAATGCTTGGCCTGCCATGGCCTAAAACTGGTAACACACAACCCACCATGGCCTTAAACTAGTACCTCTAGCCTTCCATGGCCGTAAAACTAGCAACACATGGCTTAAAATGGCCTTAAACTAGCACACGTGGCTTGGAATGGCCTTAAACTATCACTATGACTTGAAATGATCCAAAACTATCTCTTCTTGTATTACCTTTCCTTCATTTGTGCATTTTAACTTTGTTACATAGGTACTGCTTGATGTTGTTTTTCTAGTTAATTTTTTCAAGATCTTACAGGCACATAGCATGGCTACGCATGTAGCACTATACCTCACTGAAGCAAGGTAAGAATTCGTTTGCCATGATGTTAAACTAGCATAGTTTTCTACCATTACTATCAACTGGCATAATTCATCCTTGGGCCACGATGCTAAAACTAGCATCCATAGACTGTCCGCTATGACATTAAACTAGTAAATAGCTTATCCTTGGGTCATGACATTAAACTGACACAGCATGTTCTCTATGACATTAAACTAGCACATGGGATTCTACTAGGACTATAAACTAGCATTCCATGGTCTACCAAGATCTTAAACTAGCATTTTGCTAATCTCTGGAGCACTCACCATCATTCTAGCCCTTGGAGCATCTACTACATAATCACACTAGCACTTTCACTGGCTTCTTGTGCACTTGTGATGGATTTAGCTTTTGATGCATCTACAACATCTTTGCATTTGGAATTTCATTTTCATTTCATGTTTTGTGATTTTCTTGTCTTCTTGAAGTTGTGTTTGTAGGATGAATTCCCAAAGGTGGTTGTGCAAAGGCACATCTCATCACAGTAGCAAGTCATTGCCTCACTCCAATATGCATGATTAGGCTAGCAAAGCCAATCAAGAGTGCACATCCCCCTCATCTCATTTTAGCCTATGCACATTCACTCCCACATTCCCATACCCTCTTGCATTTTTGGCATTCCCCTACATGCAAATCCTTTGATGCATACACATTGTAAATGCATATGACATACTCTTTTCACATCACACCACAGAGCCCATGATGGATGTAATGCAACTCAACCCATGGGGAGCCTCTTTTGGCTGTTCAAAGCCCAAGTGGATGTAATGCACCTCATCCTTGGAAGGAAACCCCCCTCCTACAAACGTGATGTGGTTGCATCACAAGCAAAGCCCATCTACTTGATGGCCCACAAAGCCCATCCAATCGATGGCTAGCACCCAGTAGCTAGAATTTAGTAGTAAGCTAAACCCAATATAGGTTTTCCTTATAACAAAGAAAAAAAAAGAATGGAAAAAAGAACATCCCCAAGCAAATTGATAGCACTGCAATTTTCCAACTAGCCTAACCTTGAATCGACCTTGACTCTCTCATAAGCACTCCAATGAGAGGTTAACGTTTCAGGGGTAAATGACTCCATGCCATGATCACTATCAATTTTGCTAACTCCACATCCTTACATCATGATACACTATTTGCATTGCACCTCCCCTATTTGCATTTCATCTTCCTAGCACATTGCCTACACTTTTTGCCTTTAGCATACCCATACCCATAACACTCTTAAGGGTGAAATGATATCTAATTAGGTACTGACAAGTGATGTTGGTGCAACAACTTACTATTATGTTTTGCAATTCTTTATGGACATCTCTCGGGGCATTCCTCTAGACATCAACAAATAGGAGCCAATGAAAAAACATAAAATTGGACTACAACATCTCCACTATAAATTTGCTTAAGTGTTTGAACGAGGCCGCTTTCTGCAAATTTTTCTAGCTATTAGGACTATGGTCTTCATTGCCTTAGAGTGTAGTCAGCACAATGGATAGCGTAGTTAGCCCTAAAGACAAGTTTTCTACAAATTTGTCTAAGTGTCAAAATGGTGGCACTTTTTGCAAATTTGTCTAAGTGTTGGGACTATGCTCTCCACTGCAGTAGAGCATAGTCAGCTTTAACGACCAATTTTCTGCAATTTTAGCTAAGTGTCCAAATGAGGTCACAAGCTACAAAATTTTTCTAAGTGTTGAGACTACGCTCTCCATTCTTGAGACTACACTCTAGAGTGTAGTTAGCATAGTTAACACACAATAACTAGTTTTGCAAGATTTTTTCTAAGTGTCTGAATAATGACACAAGTTGCAAACTTTTTTAAGTGCTAAGACTATGCTCTTCACTACTAAGACTATGCTCTAGAGCGTAGTCAATATGAAAAGAAAAATTTTGGCATATTTTTTCTAACTATCGAGACTACTCTCTAGAGCATTGTTGGATTCGAGCATAGTCCCAACTACCCCTCTTCCACATGGTAGCCAATCCCCATTTTTCAGCAACCCTAACCTTATAAATACCCTTGCCTTAGGCATTTTTAGGATTGACAAATTTTAGATGGTTGACACTTTTCAAGTGATGAGTGGTAAGGTACCCCTATGCCCAACCATATGAATATGAGCATTCACATGTGATTCATTCGAACTCTCAGGATTAAGTGCTTATGTGCCTACGCAAAACAAGGATGAGTTATGTAATCATTGTCTTCCCAAGCTTACTTATAAGGCACAATTGTATGATTAAGTAAACTTAAGATATATGATTTTTATATTTTCTTTTTATATTTTCAATCCTAGTCTCCTAAGTGTGTGCAATGAAAAGATTTAATTAACTAATGGGTTTTTGTAACTCTAATGTGAATCAAATCCTAACACTAGCATCTGTTCCCACTCTCTGGACACATCTTGGACCAATGTAACACTACTAGGATTTCCAAGCGCTAGTCGCTACTAGGTTACCAAGTGTTCCACATATGCTTGAAGTGGTTGTGTTGAGTGTGCTAATTTATTGATAATTGATAATTAATAATTCTATGGAAATAACATTAATTAACTATTAAAAGCATTAAATAATAGTAAATAATATCAAATGCAATAATTAAGCTAATTTGAATGTTGCAAGGTTTATCACAAAGTTCATCTTTACTTCCGGACACAAGGTGTGCTTAGGTACACAATGCTCAAATAAAGATCCATTCACTCTATGAATCCTACTATGGGAACTTAGAAATAATTCTAACTTTGGAATAGAAAAATTGCAAGAGTTAGGCTAAGGGACTAAAAAAATACTCTCCAAGACCAAGTGCCTCGATCTCTTATTTATAGCCAATGAGACAAGTTCTGACATAGCGTGTCCAATGTCGCTTGCCCCATTTGATATCGCATATTCAATATCAAGGGTCCAGTATTGTGGGTCTGATATCAGGTTGCTTATTTGGTGACTCATCATACCTCCTTGATTGAATAAGAATTTGTCCTTGAGTTCCTTACAAAATATTGGAAAGGTATGGAATTATTACTTGAATGACAACTGATAGTGACATGGAATGACAGACTCAAAGTGCTTGGTGAATGGATCGAAAAACATATTATAGCATTGGTATTCATAATCATTGTGGTGAACACTATACGTAGATGACATCTAGTCCCTCATTTAATAGCTTGAAGAGAGGGAGAGAAAGGAAAATGAGGTGTGTTACTGTCAATGTCAAGAATGTGTACACCATTATTCGTCCATGGAGACATGACTAAGCATGTTCCTTACGTTAATGCTCTAGCTCTAGTCCATCTTGAGTGCTCCCTCCTATCCTAGTTCATTATTCATATGATCACCATCTACACACAAAACACAATCATGAATTATCAAGGATAGATAAGATATAATGTAGTTGATACCTTGCCTCAATATGAAGCACATTGGCTAGGTTGTGAGTATGGAAGATACTAGATTAGAGGTTTGTAAGTGATAACTACCCAAGGTGTAAGGGTGAGATAAGTAATTTACAACAAGCTCCCATGACTAAGAGCAAACCTCCAATAGCAATACAATGGAAGATGAAAAGAAAAAAAGGAAGATAAGAGGAATAACAATGGTGAAGCCAATAAAAATGCATAGAAGGGAAGAGAAAAAAAATGAATATCATGGATAGGGTGAAACAAGAAATAGTTTATGCCAAGAAATGTTTAAGGGGAAGAACTTAATAATTGCACCAAAAAGGAATGCCAATGAGTCCTTTCAAACGTAGGCTCATGCCCTTTATGCCCTGACAAACCCACAAACCAAAGAGTCCATAGGCTCTAGGAATAAAATATGGAGACAATGGTTAAGAATTCACCCACAAGAATTTACCAAAGAATAACAATGTTCCAACCAAGATATAGAATAATTATAAAACTAGGAATGAGTTTGAAATGGAAAGCAATATGGAGAGAGGAGAGAGAATGGAATGGAATCTCGAAATCAAGGTTGTGTAAAGTTCCTTGTGTATTATGTGGTTAAGGTGACTTAATAAGATTTAGTCCAAATCCAGACTAAAACTAACCACATCCAATGACCTTGCATCAACACACTTGACCAACCCATTCTCTTGAAGTAACAAGAATGCTTTCACAAAGCAACCACCATACCAAAAAGAGAAGAATAGAGAGGTAGGAAGTGAGAAGGGGCCTTAGTTACAAGGAACCTTCAGGCATGGGTAACATGTTTTTACAGTGCCATAACTAGTGCTTGTAGCCCATATTACTTTATTATGTCTAAGGGGTGTGCTTTGAATTCCCACCAGTTATTTTTTTTCATGGGAACCACACCATGCAAAGACTTATTTGATTCATTCAACTTCCTGATATTAATCGATAGTGGAAGGGCAGAGAACCTATGAAAAAAATCCAAGTACATAAGAGAATAGCTAACAAAAATGCATTAAATCCCCTTGAAGTCACACCCTTTTCAACCCATTTGAATCTTTTCTTGGTTTGAAGAATACCAAGCCACAAATTCATTAATAGGTTTGATTAGAAAACAGGATAGCACATTTCCAAAACAAAGGGAGACCATAGAGTTAAATGGATGAATGAATGACATGGAATCATTGCCTATTTTTTCAAAAGAAACCATATTTTAGCATCAACATTAAAAGTTAAAGGTAAAAACCAAACATTAGCAATCAATACCATTGTAGTACAACCCATTATCATGAGCACTTACTATGTGACAAGTGAGAATAAATAAAAAAAAATGTAATAGAGGAAGAAATAGTAAAAATATTAATGATGGTATAAAATAAAAAAAGTAAATATGAAAAATGTGTAAAACAAAAAAGACAAATGAAATTGAGGGCTTAGAAGAATTAGCATTGGTGGTCATCTTCCCCATGACTAAGTTGGGAGGAGCTCCAAAATAATGAACAATGCTATTCATCAACAAGGGTAGTGTTAGTACTAGGCATTTTGGGTGCATAGAAAGTTTTGGTTTGCTAGGTGTTGCCCAATAGTTTCTTATTTGAGCTTCCAGGTTTATAGATCATCATGGCCTTTGAAGGAAAAGTTTCATGAGTGATATAAGGTCCTTCCCACAACGTTTGAAATTTGGTTCGTTGTGGCACATGTGCGGGATTCTAATAAAGAATCCTATCTCCTACTTGGTATTTAACTTTTCTAATTCTGAGGTCATGATGTTGTTTGTTGAAGGCCTTGTGCAATTTATTGGATGACAGGGCAGCTTATCAATTTTCATCTAGCAAGTTAAGATTCATTAACCTTTCTTTCTATGCAAAACTAAGGTCAAGGTTAAGGTCACATATTGTAGATAGTGTACAAAGCTTAGCTTGGATAGGAAGTGTTATAAGTTTACTATACACTAAGTCATAGGGAGAATAGCCTATAGGAAGTTTCCATGTGGAATGGCAGGTCCAAAGAGAATCGTTAAGTTTGGTACTCTAGTCTCATCTATATTTTCTAATGGTTTATGTCAAAATTTTTGTGATTTCCCTATTGGTGACTTTGGTTTGACCATTCACTTGAGGATGATATGGTGTAGTCAATTTATGCTCAACTCCTAAGCATTGCATCAACTTCTAAAAAGTCACACCTGTAAAATGTGTACCATTATCAGAAATAAGTGCACAAGACATGCCAAACCTGTTTATGATTTGTCATTAAACAAATCATTTAGCGGTAGATGATGTACAGTCAGTAACAACAGCTGCTTCTGCCGATTTTGTAAAATAGTCAACAATAACAATAATGTATGCTTTTCTATTGGACATCGGTATAATGAACCCCATAAAACCAATACCTTATATGTCGAAGGGTTCTAAGGGCTGAATCCATTGTTGTGGATCCTCCATTCTAGTAGTCATTCCCCCATCACATTGGCAGTGCTCACAAGATTGGACAAAATGATGGGTGTCTTAAAATAATGTAGGTCAATAATATCATGGAAGCAACATTTTAATGGTTGTTGGTCTCCTAGCATAATGACCCCCACAAGGGCCCTCGTGAGAATCTTGGAGAACTTACAATTGATCTACGTTGGGAACACACCATCAAACCAAGCCATCGGAACATACCTTATAAAGGTGTCAGTTGATTTCCATGAAATGTTTGACTTGTGGAGAAACTGTTGTTTTCATTTAACATCCAGCTCTCATGGTGTTTCTTATGTGAGAAGATAAGAATGCTACTATACCAATTTTTATTTGTGGGTGGTTGATTATTTATTACACTTGCAAAGAGGAGTTCATTAGGGAAATGATCAGAAATTGGGTATTTATCCTCTTTGTTGTCCCATCACAACCGAGATAAATGATGGGCAACAACATTCCTGGTGCCTCTATGATCTACTATCATGAGATCAAACTCTTGCAAGATCACAAGCCATCATATGATGCAAGGGCTCACCGTTGGTTTATTCATAAGGAACCAAGTCACACTATGACGTTTGTGTACAAATACCTTATAGCCTAATACATAGTGCCTAAATTTCTCTAGTGCAAATACCATGGCCATTAACTCTTTTTCTGGTGTGGTATAGTTGAGTTATGCACCAACAATACTTCAACTTGCATAGTCAATGTAATAGGGACATTTGTGATCATCTAACTGTGTAAGTATAGCTACTAAAGAAAAATTGGATGTGTCAGTCATTATACGGAATGGTTTGGACTAGTCAAGAGCTTGTAGAATGGGTGTTTCTACAAGCTTCTACTTCAAGGTTTGGAAAGCTAACTCACATTCCTTGGTCCATTCAAAGGATATGTCCTTTTTCATTAGTTCTACCAATGGTTTTGCAATCTTCAAAAAGTTCTCAATGAAGCATCTATAATACCCAGTATGTCCAAGGAATGATTGGAAATCTTTCATAATTTTAGGTTGATGTGTGATTCCTTAGATGACATTAATTTTTTTCGGATCTACCT
>MNCI01026115.1:164272-239833 GCA_015680685.1 Gnetum montanum
AAGTGGCCTTGGTGGTGGTTATAACCACCATTTCAATTGACAAGTGTTCAATTCATATGAGACTTTGAACAATTGTTGCACAAATTCCCCTTTTTATATAGTAATAATATATATATATTTGACAAAGTAGTAGACAAGAATTCCATAGGCTTCCAAAAATGCATAAAAAACAAAGAGATCTACTTGTAATAACAAGTTCAAATTTTGGCTGAATTTGAGACGATAGATGATCTGGCTTTGTCATCCTGTGCAAGGCTTGATCTTGACTAGAGTCTTTGGCACTTGGTTAATATTTTTGTTGTGTTCGATGTAAAAGAGACATGTTTTTGTAAAACTAAGAAATTCCCTTTCAGTGCCTTTGCAATCAAAGATTCTTCTGGAGAAAGGCCAAAACCGTAGGTTCGCCAATTAAAATGCAGAAACGCAATGTATCCACAAACAAGACTACTTATGATAGCGTTTGCGTTTTCATTGCAGGGCCACATGAATCCGATGCTTCAACTGGTGCAAAAGATTCAGTGATGCTAGAGAAACATTCAATGTTATTTCCTAAATAGTGTTGTGGGTTAAAACCCAACTTGCTTTGTCATGAATTTCTGCAGGGGTACTGTTTTTGGATAACAAAGGCTTTTCTTCCATGAAACTACTTGTCTTCTTTTGCATCTGATTATGTAGAGGTAGCCACGATTGATGCCTGAATTGATTTATTTTTTCTGCCAAACACCTTTCCCTGTTTCAGACCAGTTGATTTAGCAAATTTGCTCTGCCTCCAGTTCAAAGAGAGCCTCTGCTAATGACTATTGCCAATGGGAATTTTCAGTGCTATCAATGATCTGCTATGCATGTAAGCCCTAGCGATTGCAGACGGTGAGGATTCTGATTTTCCAACTTTGTCAACACCAGCAATTATTCTTCCTTTGCTTCTATCTTTAGGCTTGATCCTAAAGCATTTTCTTTAAACAAAGTTCTGCATTCTTTCAACCTCCTCCTCCTCCTCCTACTGCGTTGCCACCATTTCCAAAGACTGCCTTCACATTTCTTTCCATGGCCCTAGCGATGGTTGTAGCCGAAGCTGTGGAAGAAAGGCTTGATGCAATCCAACACATCAAATCATGGAATCCTGAGAGATAGGTGCCTACTCCAACGCAGCTGACTATTAACGCAAATATCACAATGAACACCGTATCTTGGTTCCCCTTGGACACTGTGAGTGGCGTAAATGTTATTGGAAGTCCTACAAGTCTTGTGATCTCAACAACAGGGATGCAAAAGGTGGACTTCAAGGCCTTGTTGAGCGCCCAGCTTGCAAGCACAATGCTAAGAAAGTACATACAAAAGTTAGCAAGCAAAAGCACACTTGCGAGCACCTACACAACCTTGCCTTTCATCTTTGTGTTTTAATTCTTTCAACTTTCTCTATCTTCAATGATCAAAGCCTAACAGTTATACACAAATTCATGTGAAATAAAAAGTGTGCAAACATTGATCTCTCTTATAAATCAGCTTTGTTGCATGCTGTTGTGCTTTCAAATTCTTCGTTTCTTTCTTCTTTAAACATAGTTAATAGTTTTTTTCATTCTCCTGTTGCCGATGATTGCAGTATGTCTTAGCCTTTGCAACTTTCCTGAGATCATGAACATCCTATGGCTCCATGCTATAGTTGAGGTACTTTCTCAGAGCAAACCACATAGCCGGCATCATATTTTTTTTTGAATTCTGCTACAACTCTTTTTAGCCTTAATTTTGCAATCTCCAATGAAAACTTCCAACGATTTTGCAGGCACAGTAGTTGTAGCACAGGTGCCTTGTTGCATTGGACCATCCAAATAATTGAATCCAGTTCAAAGAATTTTTTTTCCTTTCTTTTTGTTCTACTTTAACACTTCCGGTTTCTTTGAGAGAAATTATCCCTTTGTTCTCATATCCAAATATATTTGAGCAGAAATACATATACCGTGCAAAAATATACATTGATCCTAAAGAAGAATATTAGGCCTCCAAACCCTTCCAGAATGCCAGAGGCTAATGCAATCACACTTTCCAAGGAACCCTTTATGTCTTCTCTTTCTACGGATACATTCTAGTGAAGCGACTTGAGAACCACCAGATTATGATTCTTGATTAAGTTAAGAAATTAATCATTTAAAATTTGTGCTACAATTTCTACTAATGACACCAAGATGGAAAATTCCCTATAAATGTAGCTACAATATCTATATAATTCTTCATGAGAAAGAGCATAATCCTCCTTGAATAGTTTCAGTTCATTAGGATTCAGTACCTCACCATTTACAAATAAGTCCACTTGTTCCATGAAATGGCCAAAATGTGCCAACAGTCACTTTATGCGATGCATGGAACTTTCTTCTTCTTGATCCTCCCAACTACATTTTCTTTTGATATCTTTAGGGAAAGATCATGTATTCCTAGACATGCATCAATCATACTTAGCCATGCTCTTCCCATTATGATTGCAAAGTCCCCCTTGCAATGGTTAACTTGGATCACTAGGAAATTGGCTACATACAACCATCCAAAAATAGTGGTGACAATGTCCTCCACTAATCCCAATGGAGTAGTGATGGACTAGTCAGCCAACTTTAAATGAATGTTTCTTTTCTTTAGTAGAGGTAGGTTCCAGGATTTATACATTTCCTGGGAAATCAAATTAACACTAGAAAGTAAATCCAAAAGAGCTTTGCAAGGATCATTTCCAATAAATTTCAAATAAATAAGAGGATTTCCAAGATCAGAGAGTTTCCTAAGAAGATGACCAGTTTTAATCCAATCAATGATGGCATGGGTTAACATGATAATGTGTGTTGAGTGCATTTTTTGGTTCAAAGGAAGCTTCAAAGATTTAAACGATGATGAGGTGTTTGGATTATTAGCAACTTGTGGCTATAAGGACTTGGTTGGATTATTGGTTCTAAAGAGAGGTCTCTTATTTAATTAGTTATTTGAACCAATAGTAGGTTGAAGATTGACAACCCTTGTAGTGTTACATTGCTATGGCTGGGTAGGAAGCTCACCCTGCATAGTTGGAGCAGGTGGTAATGGAGTTGAGGGTAGAAGAGATGTAGAAAGATGAAAAGGATAGTACATATGTAGGGAATAACTCTTAAAATAAGAAGTTTTATAGTATTTGAGGGTTTGTTAGTGAGGTTGAAGAGTGATGTGACTAGTAGAGTCATGTGGAGAGATCGACTACTGAATGTAATACCTATATGAGTTAGGTTGATAGTAAGGGTACTATTGATGTGGTAGTGGCATTCCCCATGATTGTGGGTGTTGCCACTGTTGATACTATTCATTTAGTTATGGTGGAGCTCCACTCAGATAATATGTCAAAGGTTGATGGAACTACCTTGGGTTACCTTGAGGATAAGGTAACCTTTTGGGTGTTTGTCATCTATTTAACCATGGGTTTAGTGCATACATCCCAGACTCTTACAGATGTGACACTACTAGGAAACATCCTTTAGGATAGTCATATTGGCATATCTTAGATCCACCATGATTATCTATGTCTGAATCCACAACCTCTTCAATGATGACAACCTTGCCCTTACCCTTGTTACATGCATACTACGCTTCTTTCTTTTTCCTTCTCTCTCAATCACTACTTTGTTCTCTAGACTCTTCTACTATTTTTAGGATAGTTTAAAATTTTTCATCTAGGAAGTTCCACATTTGATCCACCTTTGTTGATACTTCTGACACAAATTTTTAAATGGACAAAGTTTTTTTATTCACCATCTCTTCAAGTGGTGACTCTTCTTGATCTTCATAAAATCTAATTTTCTTCTTTTGGAGGAAAGGATCTATGTTGTACTCCTCTGCACTTTCTCTTTTCCTCAACTCACCTTCATCCTTACCAACTTGCTCCAACAATCTTTTTATTTGATGGGCTTTGAGCTCAGATAGCCTTCCTTGGGCATATTCCAAAGGGTTCTTTGTGTTTCGTACCTAATCCCATCTACAAGATGATGTAGTTGTTCCTTTTGCAAGTAACCATGGCCAAGGCAATGATGTAATAATAAATAATATTAGCCCATGGTAGCATCTAAGGGTTTGTGTCCTCCTTGGTTTCATCCTTAGATTTGGTTATGTAGGTTGGACACTCGGGAGTACGTTTGATACTTATGATTGAATAGCTCCAACATGGTACTCTATCAATGAAAGGATTCTAGTTCTAAGGATCGGTACCAACTTTTTGCCTCCTTAATCAATGTCCGTGGAAACAACTTTAGCTTTTGCCATTTTTTTTCTATATTCTACAAGGCACATGAATCATGGAATGCTTGTAAATGATTTTGAGGATTAGCATTGTATCCCCTTTCAAATCATGGGATATTATTCATTTCTACTCTTTTGATGCTACTATCTTTCTGGTGCCTTGTTTGGATCCTAACAGCCTTTGTTATATTTAACATACTTTGGGTGGCAAGTAGGGGTTCATCGTGATCATGCTACCTATGGTGTCTATGATGCTTATGTTGTTTCCTACTCTCCCTTATTTCATGATGTGTCTCTCTGGAATGCCCTCACCCCCTTTGTCTACTATTTTGTCGGTGATTTCTATTTTTCCTACCATTGTCCTCATGGTCTTGCCTTCTATGACTACATTTAGATCTCGAAGGAGAGGTGGAAGAAGATGATGAAGGTGAAGAGGAAGGGGGACTGGCACCATGATAGCACTAGTTACCTTCTCTTCAATGGTCGTAGCCTTGGCCACGGTTATGATCAGAATGTTTGTCATTTCCATGTGTTCATGTTCCTTTTGTAGACCCTTTATGTCCATTGGTACTAGAACCTAGGTTATTAATAGTTGAGTGAAGATTTTGGTACTTAAATCCTTAGCTGAAGTCTAAGAGAGAAACATTGTTTTGTGGAAAACCTCTCAAGACAGGTTCACCACCATCATTTTCACTTAGGACATATGGGACATCCTGAGACCACTTCCCCTTCATGGAGTTGTAATGTCTCTCTTGTTGTAGATCCTTCTAGCGTTGTGCCTCTATGGGTTGATACTCTCTTGAGTTTTGTTCATGCACAACATATTGTAACTGTAAGTGCTACATACCAATTCATGTGAGAGCACAAAGAAGCATGCTTAGGATTGAGCAATTAGGAGGTAGCACTATGTTGCCTTCTAAATCACGCCATCGCAATTGTTCATCCTAGTGGAGGATAAAGGTAAAGTCTAGTACATACTCATTAGGATGAGCGTGTACCATGCAAAACTGTTAGGGCACTATCAGATCATCCTGTGCACCCCGCCTATGATTGTTCATGGTATCAAACCTAGTCAGTGAAGCACTCTCATAAGAAGAAGGAGGCATGATTGATTACTCAATGTGAGGTCCTCTTTTCTGGTGATTTTAGGATAGTCAACTCTCATGGTTCATTCCAACAATGGAGGGATTTCCTAAGTTCTAATTAGTGCACAAACAACAAAGTCCCCGACAACGATGCCAACGATGAGTGGTAAGGTACCCCTACATCCAACCATATGAATACAAGCATTCACACATGATCCAATCAAACTTTGAGGATTAAGTGCTTATGCACCTACATAAAACAAGGATGAGTTATGAAATCGTTGTCTTCCCAATATTACTTGTAAGGCACAATTGTATGGTTAAGTAAACTTGAGATATATGATTTTTATGTTTTCTTTTTATATTTTCTATCCTAGTCTCCTAGGTGTGTGCAATGAAAATATTTAATTAACTAATTGGTTTTTGTAACTCTAATGTGAATCAAATCCTAACACCAGCATTTGTTCCCACTCTCTGGACACATCTTGGACCAATGTAACACTACTAGGATTACCAAGCGCTAGTCATTACTGGGTTACCAAGTGTTCCACGTATGCTCGAAGTGGTTGTGTTGAGTGTGCTAATTTATTGATAATTGATAATTAATAATTCTATGGAAATAACATTAATTAACTATTGAAAGCATCAAATAATAGTAAATAATATCAAATGCAATAATTAAGCTAATCTGAATGTTGCAAGGTTTATCACAAAGTTTGTCTTTATTCTCAAACACAAGGTGTGCTCAGGTACACAATGCTCAAATAAATATTTTTTCACTTTATGACTCCTACTACAAGCACTTAAAAATAATTCTAACTTTGGAATAGAAAATTTTCAAGAGTTAGGCTAAGGGAATGAAAAACTACTTTCCAAGACCAAGTGCCCCTATTTCTTATTTATAGCTGACAAGACAGGTTCTGATATTGTGTGTTCAATGTTGCTTGGCCCATCCAATATCATGTATCCAATATCGAGGGTCTGATATAAGGTTGCTTATTTGATGACTCATCATCAAGTTAGGCATTTAGCATTTGGGCAAATGAGACCGAAAGGAACAATAGTAACCTAGAGAGGTAGAGTTGCAGACCACAATCCATCACAGCTTCCTTGTAGCCCAACCAAACACCACAGTCCATGGTACACTGTGACAACCAACCTGGTAGGCACAGACATCATGGAAAGCACCAAACTTCATGGTCCAACACCACTAAGATTGTGACTATGCTCTACACTACACCTATTGTACATCACATACCTTCTCAACCCCTTTTGATGTTAACTACACTTAACTGCATTTGGGGTAGTGTTCCATTTCTCTCTCTTCCTCCTTTGCATTTGTTTTTTTTGCATTTTTTGCATCTTGTTTGCATTTTTTCCTACAACTACACTTTGGTGGTAGTCCCTGCATGTTGACATGCTCATTTTTCTACCAAAAAAATTAACTACACTTGGAACTATTCACATCATTAACATTGTTCACACCGACTATGCTCAATAATATTCACATCATTAACATTGTTGACATCATCCAACACTTAGCATTATTTTGCACTCATACCGTTTGCACTTCATAAGTCCCTATTCAATTGAAAAGACCATTTAAGGCACCCCATCTCCACCTCTAGCAAGGTCCTCACATGGACATGGGGTTAGGTTGTGCCCACAAACCCTCAAGTGTTCCAACCATTGATGTTTTTGGTTATTACAATGGTGGTCACCACAGGCCACATAGAGGCCACCCTCATCATGAAATATGGTGATGTAAAGGGTGCACAGCATTGGTTGTGCCACAAGGCCTCAAAGGCATTGACCACTAGGCTCACATAATGTAGGGTTTATGGACCTATTTTTGGCCCTTAGCCTGGGTATTCTGGTGGTTTATATGGTCACCATTATTGACTCTTTTAGTAGCATCGTTTGATAGTTTGTCACATGCATGCACGGTGTGAGGGTAGTGCTTGACCTCAATGAGGCCTTATTTTCTACCTTCTTTGGACTCCCTACTGATGGCCCATTGATTATTAGTAAGGCTAGCAAAGAGGTGGACCATTGAGGAGAGATCGAGGACTAGTTGAGGGCCACTCAATCTCACAAGGGCATACCAATTAAAGATGTACTTATACCTAAGGTACAAGAGCTCTACCCTCTTTTCTATGCCAGTGCCTTCTTGAACTTGCTCTCCTAAGGAAAGATCCTTGGGGAGGAGTAGGCATGAGTGATGAAAGAGGTGTTTCTATAGGGCACAAGGTTTAACTAAGCTACTTATATTGTGATTGGCTTGCATGCAAAGATCTCTAGGCTGTGGTTTGACATCTAGGTGCAATCTCACATTCACTTCACATTCTTCGTAGGGTACCTACGAAAGTTTGTCGATTTTTTGATCATATGTGATGATGGGCATTGGATGATGCAAGATCATGAATAACTCTCAAATCCATGGATCAATCACTTGTTCATGACCACATGGGCACAAGACCCCCTTGATAAGATCAACAAGTCATTATCAGTAATGACCAAGGGTCCTATGGGATGGTCATACTATTTGCATGATAGTGTGGGAAAGGGTCCACTACTTCGTAGTAGGGACATGGCTAAGGTAGATCACTACATTGCTAAGATGTTGGGATCATCCAAGGTAAAGATTAAGAGGCCACATGCTATGAAGGAGGCTGCTCCTAAGCTTAGTAGGCCAAACAACAGGAAGATCCATATCAAGTTTCAAACCTCTGTATGGAGGTTGTAGGTTACTATGCATAAATTGTTAGATGGGTTAGTCCCTTAGTTATTGTGCCTAAAAAGGGAGGTAAATAGAGAGTGTGCATAGATTTTAGGCTACTAAATATGGAAACATTCAAAGATCCCTTTTGTTATCATTCGTCAAACAAGTCTTAGATACCATTGCACGACATTGCTACTATAGTTTTATGGATGGGTACAGTGGGTACAACCAAATACAAATAGCCCCAAACCAAGCCAATACTACGTTCACCAGTCCTTAGGGAACATTTTCATACAAACAGATGTCGTTTGGCTTGGGCAATGCACCTGAAATGTTTCAATGATTAGTTCTAAGCATATTCCAGTAGTAGATAGGAAATGGTATGGAGGTCTTCATGGATGACTTCTCCACCTACGGAGCAAACTTTGATCAAGCCTTGGATTGGTTAGAGAAAGTACTAAAATGATGTATAGAAACTAACTTAAGGCTCAACTAGCAAAAAAGCCATTTAATGATCTAAGAAGGCATTGTACTAGGGCATAAGATCTTACAAACAGGGATAGAGGTAGACCCCGAAAAGAGCAAAGTTATCTAAGGAATTACTCGGAAACCTGAAACTGTAAAATATATTTGGTCATTTCTTGGACACATTGGCTATTACATATTCTTTATTGAGAACTTTTCAAAGCTTGCAAAATCGTTGGTTGAACTAACAAAAAAGGACGTACCTTTTGAATGGACCAGGGAATGTGAATTAGCTTTCCAAAATTTAAAATAGAAGCTCGTAGAAACACCCATTCTACAAGATCCTCACTGGTATAGACCATTCCATATAATGACTGACACATATAACTATGCTTTAGGAGCTGTACTTACACAGTTAGATGGCCAAAAATGTCCTTATTACATCCACTGTGCAAGTAGGAGTATTGCTGGTGCACAACTTAACTACACTTTAATAGAGAAAGAGTTAATGGTTGTAGTGTTTGCACTAGAAAAATTTAGGCACTATGTATTGGATTATAAGGTATTTTTACATACGGATCATAGTGTAATATGGTTCCTAATGAATAAACCAACAGTGATCCCTTGCATTATATGATGGCTTGTAATCTTACAGGAGTTCGATCTTACGATGATTGATCATAAAGGCACTGAGAATGTAGTTGCTAATCATTTATCTCGGTTGCAATGGGACAATAAAGAGGATGAGTATCCAATTTCTGATCATTTCCCTGATGAACTCCTCTTTGCATGTGTAGTAACTAATCAATTGACCATGAAGACAAACCAGTATAGTAGTATTTTCACCTATCTCCTTACACAACAAACACCATAAGAGTTAGATGCTAAAAAGAAACAATAGTTTCTTCACCAAGCCAAGTATTTTATGGAAATCAAAAAGAAACTTTATAAAGTATGTACCAATGGCTTAGTTTGATGATGCGTTCCCAATATAAATCAACTGCGAGTTCTCCAAGATGCTCATGAGGGTTCTTGTGAGGGTCATTATACCGAGAGATGAACAACCATTAAAATCCTGCTTGCAAGATATTATTGGCCTGCATTGTTTTGGGATGCCCATCAGTTTGTCCAATCTTGTGAGCACTATCAACGTGATGGGGGAATGACTACTAGAATGGAAGATCCACAACAATGAATTCAACCTTTAGAACCCTTTGACATATGGGAAATTGATTTTATGGGGCCTATTACACCAATGTCCAATGAAAAATCCTACATCCTTGTTACCATTGACTACTTTACAAAATGGGCAAAAAAAGCCACTATTGAGGATTGTACATCATCTATAGCTATACGATTTATTCAACAATAAATCATAAACAAGTTTGGCGTGCCTCATGCACTTATTTCTGAAAATGGCACATATTTTATAGGTGAAACTTTTTGAAAGCTGATGCAACACTTAGGGGTTGAACAAAAATTGACTACAACATACCACCCTCAAGAGAATGGTCAAGTTGAAGTCACCAATACAGAGATTACGAAAATATTGACAAGAACTATTAGCAAGTATAGGCAAGATTGGAGCACCAAATTGAACGATGCTCTTTGGGCATACTTCTTCACATGGAAACTCCTTATAGGCTACTCTCCCTATGATTTAGTGTATGAGAAACTTCCAATGCTTTCCATTCAAGAAGAACTCCATACACTATCTATGGCATGTGATCTCAACCTTGACCTAGATCTAGCAAAAAAAGAATGATTAATGATCCTTAACTTGCTAGATGAGAATCGATTAGCCACCCTGTCATCTAATGAATTACACAAGGCCTTCAATAAGCAATGTCATGACCTAAGGATTAGAAATCTTAAATATCAACCACACATGTGCCACAACAAACCAAATTTCAAATGCTGTGGAAAGGATCGTATGTCATTCATGAAACTTTTCCTTTAGGGGCCATGATGATTTACAAACCTAAGAGCCTAGACAAGAAACTATTGATCAACATCCAACAAACCAAACCTTTTCATGAGCCCAGGACAACTAGTACCAATGCTACCTCTGTTGGTGGACAACCTTGCTCCCTATTTCGGATTTCCTCCTACAACGTCAAGTGTGGGAGAGACGGCCACCAATGCTAATCATTCAAAGCCCTCAGTTCCCTTTGTATTTTTGTTTTATGCATTTTTGTTTTGCACATTTTTCAATTTTACTTTTCTTTTATGTTACACCATCATTCATATTTTTACTATTTCTTTGTTTGATTTACTTTTATTCATCTTACAATAAGTGCTCATGATGGTTGATTGTATTATAATGATGTTGGTTGCTAATGTTTGGTTTCTACCTTTGATTTTCAATGTTGATACTAAGATATGGTTCTTTTGATAAAACGGGTAATGAGTCCACATCGTCCATTCATCCATTCAACTCTATGGTCTCCCTTGGCTTGGAATTGTACTGTCCCTTTTCCTAAATAAACTTGCTAATGAATTGGTGGCTTTGTATTCTTCAAAAAAAGGAAGGATGAAATGGTTGAAAAGGATGTGACTTCAAGGGGATTTGACACACTTGTGCTAGCTATTCTCTTGGGCACTTGGATGCTTTTCATGGGTATTTTGCCATTTCGACATTGACCTACTATCAGGAAGCTGAGTGAAAAAAAATAATAAGTCTTTGCATGATGTGTTTCTCACACAAAAAAAAACATGGGAATTCAAAGCATACCCCTTAGACATAATAAAGAAATATGGGTCTACAAACACTAGTTATGGCACTGAAAAGACATGTTACCCATGCCTAAAGGTTCATTCTAACTAAGGCCCTTTCTTGCTTCTTACTTCTCCATCTCGCTTTCCTTGGAATGGTGGTGACTCTTTGGGGAGCATTTTTGTTGTTTCAAGAGGATGAATTGATCAAGTGTATTAATGCGAGGTCATTGGATGTAGTTGGTTTGAGTCCATATTTGGAATGAGTTCTACTGAGTCACCTTAACCATAAAATACACAAGGGACTTTACACAACCTTGCTCTTGGGATTCCATTCCATCTTCTCCTCTCCATATTTCTTCCCATTTTCCACCTCATTGTTGGATTTATCATTAGTCTATATTTTGGTTGATGCATTTTTTTTCCTTGGTAAATTATTGTGGGTAATCTTTTAGCCCTTGTTCCATGTGTCATTCCTAGAGCCTATAGACTCTTTGGTTTGTGGATTTGTCAGGGCATAAAAAGCATAATCTTGCTTTGGGGAGGACCCACTGACATTCCTTTATGGTGCAATTATTAAATTCTTTTCCTCAAACATTTCTTGCAATCAAAAATTTCTCATTTCATCCCCATCCATGACATCCATTTTATTGGCGTCGTCGTTGTTATTTTTTCCATCTTTCTTGTTCCTTCTATTTTTTCCATCTTATTGCTACCAAGGGTTCGCTCTTACTCGTGGGGGCCCTATCACAAATTTTTCCATTTTACTAATTGTTTCACCCCTACACCTCATGTAGTCACCAGTAATAAACCTCTAACCCAGTAGTTGCCATAACCACAACTTAGCCAATGTGCTTTATATCGAGGCAAGGTATCAACTGCATTGTGGTTTATCTATCCTTGCTAATTTGTGACTATTTTGTGTGTGCAGATGGCGATCATAAGAATAATGAGATGGGATAGGAGGAAGCACTTGGGATGGACTGGAGCTAGAGCGTTTTTGAAAGGAACAAGTTTGGTCATGTGGCTATGAATAAACAATAGAAGGCACAATCTTGGCATTGACAGAAAATCACCTCATCTTATGTTCTCTTACTCTAAGTTATCACATAAGAGTCTGGATGTCATTTATGTATAGTGTTCACCACCATGGATATGAATACCAATGTTGTAATGTGTTGTTGATCCGTTCACTAGGTACGTTGAGTCTATCACCCTGTTCCACTGTTAGTTGTCATTCAATCAATAATCCCATACATTCCCAATATTTTGTAAGGAACTCGAGGATGAGTTTTCATTTAGTCGTGGGGGTTTGATGAATCGCAATATCAGGACCGTGATATCGCATCCGCAATATCAAAGCCTTCCAAGCTATATTGAGCATCCAATATTGGGACCTACCTTGCTACCTATAAATAAAATGTGGGTGCACTTGGTTTAGTAATAGATTAGTTATACCCTTACCCAAACTCTTTCCTTTTCTCCCTCTTAGAGTTAGAATTATTTTTGTGTGCTCATAGTAGGAGTGATAAAGTGAACGAATCTTTATTCGACCATTGTGTACCTAAGCACACCTTGTGTACAATAATAAAGACGAACTTTGTGATAAACCTTGTAACATTCAGAATAGATTAATTAATGTTAATTATTGTTACTTAATGCTTTCCTTAGTTAATTAATGTTCTCTCTCTCACCCTACAACTCTCCTAAGTAAGCACACTCAGTGCGACCACTTTGAGCATGTGTGTAATGCTTGGTAACCTAGTAATGATCAGCATTTGGTAGTCCCAATAGTGTTGCACTGGTTCAGGATGTGTATGGAAAGTGAGAATAGATGGTGGTGTTAGGAGTAGTTAAAGCATAGTTGAGTAGTTAAATTAAATTATTTACTTAGTTATCTCTCTCTCCTCCCTTTGTAGCACCAGGACATAAAAACATAAAAAACTATAAAAATCATGGACCTCAAGTTTACTCAACCATACAATCGTGCTATACAAGTAAGCTTGGGAAGACAACGATTGACTAACCTGTCCTTGTTCCACAAAGGTGCATAAGCACTTAGTCCTTGGAATTCAACTGGATCATGCGTGGACACTCGAATTCGTATGGTTGAGCGTAGGGATAATTTGCCGCTCATCAATTACTTACTAAAAATAGTAGATAATGCTAAAAAGGGTATATAAAGTAGTATATTTTCTTAGAATATTATGTAATATATTAATATTTTTTTATCTAGAGTTGAGGATTACTACATGTTATCTGGCTCTTGTATCAATTGACAAAATGTTTTTGTTTATTGTAATGGCAATATTGATGAGTGGGTTATTCTCAAGCATTGGAAAATCTTGAAAACAATTATCTTCAAAATTTTAGAAATACCTTTTTCTTTTAAGCCTAATCATAGTTGATAAAATTGAAAAGAATCTTGATAAATGAAAGCAAGAAAAGCTCACCCTTGCTAGAAAAATTTTAGTTATTAAGCAAATGTTTCAATAAACTCATGTCTGTTACTCCAATTATTAGGATTCGTAGAATAGGTTTATTCCATTATTAAATCACCTTCCAATACTAAGTCTAGATATTATAAAAAGATAATTAATTTTCTAGAAAATGAGAAAACTAGCTAGCTTTAATTATTCAAGAGAAGATTACAACAAGGTTTCCAAAACCCACAGAATATCCAAAATCTCTTGAAATACTCAAACGATGTTGCATAGAATAAGTCTCTACAACCACACAATGATTGTTCTTAATGCAAGACACAACGACTAGAGAGACTCTTCCAAAACCTAGGACTTGAGACCTTCACTCACAAGTAAGACTAGAATACATTGGCCACCATACAACATAATTCATCTTGGAGCTATAACACATATGGATTCATTTAATGTGCTTTCTCACTCTATTGTCCAAGCTTAAAACATGAAATTACATAAAATCTCCTCTCTATATATCTCTACATCTCATACAAACATGAAACACAATCAATTTTTATTAGAAAAACAAGCTAAAAATCCTAGGAAATCTTCCTCAGGCTTAACTTGGAGTTCCCATGTTGTTTATATCTTTTTCCACCTTCTCTCAGCTGTTTCCCAAATTAGAATGATAATTCTAGAAGTTTCTCCAGCCATACGAGTCATCTCTGATCTCCTTGGATAATCTCCTACCCAAACTACAACTTTTAGGAGAGACATCTCCTTTGTGGATGAGAGGCCTCTTATTGGATGCAATGTATCACTTGGGATTTCTTTGTAGTTTGGGAGATGTGTCCTGTGATGACTCAACTTTTGGTAGAGATGTCTCCTACATGTCCTAGATGTCTCCATGATAAGAAATCTCCTTAATCTTCAAGATATCTCCACAAAACCCAAACCTACAAAACCACACACGTAGGGAAGAATAAGGGAATCAAAAGAGGTGTTCCTACACCAAATTTTCCACCCTTCAAAAAGTGATTCCCCACTCATGAAGTTTCGTCTTATGGACTCATAGAATATCATCCATATACTAATATTCCCAATGGATCTATATTCACAACTCTTGACTCCGTAAGTACTAGAAGCTTTCCATTGCTTGAGTATGATATCCTTCCTCTCCATTAAAGGCTTGGACTAATTAATAGCCCCCTTCAACTCATCAATGCTACCTTGTATGGTCTCCTCATAAACTATTTGATGATGTGTACAAGATCTAAAACATTTAATACAAAAGACATACCAACATCTTTGGCAAGTCAATTTCAAAATTATGATCATTAATCTTGGCCTTAATTCTAAAAGGCCCCATCTTCTTGGCTTTCAAGTTGGAGAAGTTAACACCTCTTAACTACTTCTTCTTCAAGTGCATTCAAACCAAGTCACCAACAACAAAATTTGACTTTTGTTCAACCTTATTTCTCTTAATGACTCTCTCTTAATCCTTCTTCTCAAGATTTGATTTCACTTATGCATGAAGATCCCTCATGTCTTGCACAAAATTAGCACTCAATTAAGCTTTACCATCAAAGCTCTTCAAGGTGTTTGCCATCTTTAAACAAAATCCATAATTCATCTCAACTGAGCTCTTATCAATAGCAATATGAAAAGCATTATTGTAACACCCCTATTAATTATCTATAATATATCCTATATATACTAATAGAGATGCTACAAGCCCCCAAGGATCTAGATTTAACCTTGATTTGTAAATTTCAAAGGATGCCATAAAATATATCCTATATATACTAATAGAGATGCTAGAAGCCCCCAAGGATCTAGATTTAACCTTGATTTATAAATTTCAAAGGAAACCATAAAATAGATAAAATTATTAATTAAAAGCATAAATATAGTGAAGTAGTAGTATGACACAACAAAATTGATAAAATCCTTTACTTGCTGTTCATGATTTGGAATCTTTTGGAATCTTTTGCCTACATGGACGGGGTAAGCCGTATTGTTGGGATAAAAGGCAACAAAATGATGCTTCGGTTTTTAATTTCCTACTTCCCGTCTTTAACTTGACTGCATGATCCAAATAACGGCAGCATGTCTTTTGTTGACTTGTTCTGCAACTGCTACTACTACATATGCTTATTTATTAATTGGAGCGCCCCAAAGCTGGCATGAACAACTCCATAGCATAGGTTAGAATTCAACCATTTGCATTAGAAATGTTAGGAAGAATTAATTGAGTTATAGTTCAGCCGCGAGTTGGGGAAGAAGTCTGGTATATTGAAACCGAACATGAAGCTAAAGAACAATTAGACAGAATTAAAATCGACGAGATTGAACAGGCATGCTTGGCCGTAACCGTGGCCAGAGTTCAGTTCCAGGCATATGATTTTTACCGCTTCTCTTAACACTTACCAGCGTTGAACGGTAGTTAAAAATTTCGAAAATGCTAATACCAAATAATTCCAGATTGCAAGTTAAGATTCTATTTTTGAATTGCATAACATTCTTGCAAGGCTACGGGGGATTCGACTACTGATGTTCCATCTTTGTGCAGAGTTTAATTTTTAAGATTTCTTGCACATTCATAGTAGCATTTGCTAATCTGTTCCCCGTGTCATTCTTTTTAAGTGTTTCGAAGATATTTGTTCGACGTGCAACCATCCTGGGGGTTGTTAAGGTGGAGCACCAACTAACGAATAAAGAGAACCAAAAATCCAAAGCCTTAACAGAGCCCAAAGTTGCAAGATGACCCCCCAGTCACTTGCAACAAGACAAAAGCTTTTCGCACCCCCTGGGACGAAAGCTAGAAATGAGAATTAACATAATCAACTCAAAATAGGTTCTACTTAAGAAAATCCCATCTTAAATTTATTAAACAATTTTATAAACAATTATCCTTAACGTATGAAAATCCCATGATCAAGGAAAGCTCGTATGAAGATTTGAGTTTTGAGTCATGATCAAATGATATTTGTTTCAAGGGAAAAAAAAAGTAAAAGAAAAAAAGAAAACCTGGTACATCACCGTTAAAACATAGGAAAACAAACCGAAAAGATATGCACAGAAACATTAAAAAAATGTAAATCGTTAAAACATATATTAAAAAATCACAGGGCGAGGCTGGGATGATGCTAAATTCCTGCGGTACACTTCATAATTTTACCTTTATTATTTTATTATTTTCACCGAGTACCTCGGCATATTTTCACTTTGACCGGGGTTTACTTTTCTTATTTTCACGGAGTACCTCATTATATTTTCACTTTGATAATGCTTGGGATAAGGATGTTAAATTCCTACGCTAATCTTCACAGTTTTACTTTTCTTATTTTCTTCATATTTTTCACTTTGATAATGCCCTCTTGGTGAAGTAAAACTTCACTATTAAAATTATGCACATTTTTATAAATGTCATAAATGCAGCTAATCTTCATTATTTGTTGAATCCATACTTAATTTACATCTTTTAGAAAAATAGTATTAAAGGATAACCTTAAACTTGTGAATTATTTCAAATCAGTCAAGTCACATTAAATCTAGTTACATCCTCTCCTTTCAAATCATTGGATGCTGCTATTAATATTTTGTTTCAATCATTCTTTAAACTATGAGGTAGGGCGAGTCTTATTCCTTTTTAGTTGCATAGCCAACGATGCTAGGGCAACAATTGCACCTCTGCTCAGCCAAAAATATACCTTTGATGTACTTTCGATTTATATTTCTTTTTGAAGTAGTATTAGTACTTTTGGTTTAGTGCAGATGCAGGTTAGAGACAACAATACAATAAGGACCTAAATAATAAATGGTAAACCAAATTTAAACAATAAAGAAAAATGTCACATTTAAGATCATTCACGCATTTATCCCATCAATATGTGATAAACATACATTTAAAAGAAAAACAAAGATATCACATTAAAGATTATTCATTTCTCGGTGGTAGGAAAGCATCAGCCAAATAGAATGCCAAGAGACCTTTAAAGATCACATCAATGCATTTGAAATTTTATGACTACATTGTGTCCCCCATCCATGTCCATGCCACTGTCTGTAAAGATTTTGGCCTCATAAGATGATGCTATGGCTGCCCAAGTTTCATTCCAGATACAAGCATTTGTGCAGCAATGAATATATAAATATGACTACCATTTACACATTTTGCAAAAATACCATATCTTATGCAGAATTTAGAGTGCAGTAATAAGAGATTCTAGAAATGCTCTATAGGTGGGATGCCCTCTAATGTCATCGTACATATTAGTCAGTCAAAACGGAACAGAATCTCTAATACTAAAGTTCCCCATGTTAGAAACCTATCACTAAAACTTCTCTATTCTTAGAACATGTCTCAATAAATATGGGTAAGCTATAATTAGTTTTCTTTAACCATTCACCTCTATCAAGAGATAGAGCTTTCTTCCTTATTTCTTATTAATTTAAATGGTGCATTGTGAAATATTAGCCCTCAAAAAAATTCTCCTTTCCAAAATCAATTGTAGCTTAGGTCTGGAAAATAACACGCTCACATAATGTAAGTAAATGCTATCGAGAGTATAAAAATATATATTTACTTTGCCTTTTTCAGTGTGTTAGATTAATGGTAACAGTTTTGGTATAGAAAACCAAATTGACAAGTTAAATTCCAATGAGCAATTTTGAGTTATTTTATGACAAGAAAATTTTCATTAAAAGGAACCAAGTGGTGCAGTCGTATAGATGTAAGTAAAACATAGCCATATCCTGGATATTTACATGCAACATATAATGTAGTTTAAAATTTTCTAAAAAAATAACATGAAACTATAGGATCTTAATAATACCTGGAACAAACCATATGACATATTATTTAAGAATAATGCATGTACAACTGGGAACATTTATATCCTTGAAGAATAATGCATGTACCAAAGGATTGCTCTTTAGAAACATAACGAAAAACCATCTCCAAAAGCTTAATTTAAAAAATCAATCTCTACCTTGATCTTGTTCCTCGAATACTGACAAAATGTTGAAAATAGAGGATGCAAGACTTATCCCTCGAACAACACCTCCATGAGCTACTTCAATTCTATGACACAGAAGTAAAATGGCATCCCAAAGAGCAGTTCGCCCCTAATAGCAAAAAGAATTCCCATGCACGGTCAACTTGTGCAAAAACATGGTTAAGGATAATGAAAATGAAGAATATGTCTCAGTACAAATACCATACCTGAAGAGAAAACCGTAACTTTGAATCCCAATATAATGCCAAAATAGGAGAGCTCTGCTTTCCTACAACTAGCACACAAGCCCCAACATGTAATGTATTGGGAGGGCATGACAAAACGACAATATATTTTTTTGGAATTCGTTCTAGGGGAGGAAGTATATTAACAAAGAAAGGGGTTTTTCTAGAATGAGCACTTGGATATGCAGCATGCAACATCCATTGTGGATGTTCCAGAAGTGCACAAAATAAATAAAGGAGAAGATGTCAATCAGTTGGCAACTTAGAAGACCATCTATTATTGGATTTGTCATAAGCTTCTCCAAAAATGTCATACTCAAAGTTCTTCACACAAGTACCTTCAACAAGTTTTGATGAAAGAACACATCACAATATAAGCACAAAGTTCATGTCATCCTTGTTGATACAAAATATAAGCCATTACTGTGTTTGGATTAACCATTTATTCAAAAATATTCAAAATTATACCTCTAACCCTTTGAACAGTGTAATCCAGCCTTACAGTCTTTTGGGGTAGCACCCCTTCACCCATTCACCTTTCATCAAGGCATGTATCCTTTGATGTTCCATGACAGCATCTATACATTCTTGTATAAGAGGATTAAAAGACAAATCTTTGGGTGGATGAAGTCCTAATAAGGAAAATAAGGTATAAAATATAAAACATAAATTCAAGGTTTCAATGTAGTTTCTAAAACATCAAGGGAAAGAAGTCAATTGTTAAGTTGTCTAACTTACTAGGAGCATCACGCGCCTGAATGAGGAAAGCTCGCAACTGATGAAGAACTCCATCCTTCTCCGTAGTCTACCACCCATTTCCAGATAAAGTCGAGATTGGTGCCATAGGGGAAGGTTCATTGCTTGCTACTTTTGTAAGGTTTACGGTCAATCCAAGTTTCGCCGTTGCTTGCATGACCTTTTCAAAAATTTAAAACAGAAAATGCACATTTTAAGACTAATCAATGCGTGCCTAAGACTGAATTAAGAAATGAAATGTCAGAAGATATACGCAGTACTCTACCTGAAGATGACTGGTGTCAATCTTCTGAACAAGAGGCTTGAGCAAAGCTTCAGAAAACCACTGGCATAGATTATCTCTCCAGTGCCCAATGTGTGGATACACACCCAGATTCTTAAAAGCTTTGATTAACTATTCCATACTCATTGGGGTTGAAAGACCACCTTCTCCCCTCTTGGGTGGTCTGTGATATTTTTGGTGGGTTGGGAATATCCTAACAGTCCTTATAGTTCTGCTTGACATGGAATGAGGAGTGTTTGCAGAACCCTGAGCAACAGCAGCAGCTGCAGCTTTCATCTTATTTTCTGCAGCCTCTGTCAATTTTTCCTCAAAATTTGCAAGAAACTATTCCAGCTGTTCTTCCGAGTGTATGTTGTCCTTGGTTATGCTAGAACCATAGTTGGACCAGGGAGAGGGTACTTTCTTATCGCTCTCATGCTTTGTCTGTGATGGGGAACAGACTTTAGCTATTGTTGTAGATCTAATCCCAAGAACTGTTGTATCATGTCCATCAAACTCAGGCGGCCACTGCATATATTCCATGAAATGATGGTGCACTGGCACCAAAGCTGGCTTGTATGCACTCGAACATTTTGGCCCAGGTGAGTTTTTTGTAGTGCAAAGCACAGACTCTGCCAACTTCTTCAAATAAATAGCCTTACACAATGCCATGGTTGCTGCTCCAAAAATCAGCCCTGATAGTATCTGTACGATCTTGATTAATTCATCTACCATTTAGACAACAAGATATTGATCATGACTAAAGTATCCAAAAAAGACAGTATTAGGGCAAATTAAAATAGAGCAGAGATAAGGATCGAAATCACTTACAAGCGAAAAATTGAAGGATGCTTAGGGAAGCAATAAGCTCCATAACCCTAGCTTCTTTGCAATAGAACAAAACAAAATTGCAACACTAAAAATTTCAACAAACATTACACAACACAGCAAAACCAAAGTCATTGAAGAACAAGATATCCCATGATTTTGAACTTGTGAAGGGATGAAAGAAACCACTAAAACTTACTGAACCATGGCATGGATAAAAGCCACAGCACAACATGTGCAGAGAGCAATTACAATAGCAAACTGAGAAGCGGATGGCTTCACACTGTGTGCCAATAGTGTCGAAGCAATGGCTGGATTCATGAATACTCTGAATTTCTCGTTGGCATTCGCATTCACATTTGCCATCGCAATCGCCATTGTTGTTTGAGATGCAGCTGTGAAAGACGGGTTTAGGCTTTTTATCTACTGTTTGAGATGCTAGTCGTTTCCTTGCGGCTACAAATTCTTCAAATGAGCTTATTTCAAGGAACACTCAATGCCACGAAATTCAGAACCCTTTGAGATACTTGCCGTTCTCAGCTACAAAATGTTCAAATGAGGTCCTTATTTCAAGGCATAGTCAATGCCACGACATTCAAAACTCAATGAATCCCAGTTGACTACTAATTTTTTCGTGACCCTAACAAGATTTTGTTTCTGCTGCCGATCGAGGAAAGGGTTAGAATCAATGCTTTGAGGTAATGTCGAATCTAAGAATGTATTGTGCCTTCTCCACAGAGTGACTAAGCCTCATCTAAGGAGGAAAGATTTTCTACTTGATTACTTCTTCTTCTTGCTAGAATACCTTGCTTTCCCACCTTAGAGCCTTTTCTTCTCACTTGAGAGATGCAATTTGAAAGAAGAGAAGAGATCAGTTAATCACCATCCCTTCCTCTAATGATTTAGATCCCATCTGTTAACTAGAACTTCAAGGGAAATAAGAGCAATTGCCTTTTTCTATTATGCCTTCAGCATGAAACTCTACCTTCTAGTCTAGTCTACCTACATCATTATTTTGAAGTGAAGTAGAAAGCAGATGGACACAAGTTCACTAAAATAGCTAAAATAGCAGTTAGGCCCTTTCCATATTCCCCTACTAAAGCACTCAAACGGTTATGCTACATCTCCATCCACCTCTAGGAGAAGCAACTAGATCGATTCCTAAACTTAATATTTGGTAATGATTACCATCTTTTTTTTGCAATGCAATTTATAGGTTGTAGTTTTTTAACAATAAGTAAATAGGGGTTTGGCCTTTAATATTGCTCTTGTACCATCATGGTACAAGTTGCTGACGGGCCACAAATCCTATTTAGAAAATTCATTAACTAAAGAATGTTGCTTCTATGTTTAAATTTTAACCCAATAAGAATGTTTTTTTGCTTTCAAAAAAATTCTTTCTTGTTTTCCTCTTTTTTTTTTAATGCCCTATAACCTAGCAGCTTTAATTGTCACATTGTGCACACTAATGAACAAATTTAATTTCAACCATGATTTTTTTCAATGCATGTCAATATGAAGGTATAATATCTTAGGATAACGTAGGTATAATATGAAGGTGTTTTCCTCTTTTTTTTTTAATGCCCTATAACCTGGCAGCTTTAATTGTCACATTGTGCACACTAATGAACAAATTTAATTTCAACCATGATTTTTTTCAATGCATGTCAATATGAAGGTATAAAATCTTAGTATAATGTAGGTATAATATGAAGGTGTCTTCAACCCCTTCTTCTTTCCTGCTAAACTATGGTAAGTGTCACTTACATTGTATTTTTATCAATAATAAGAGGGTGTTGAACCCGTAAAATAATTATAGAGGGTGTTGGAATATAGATACATTCTAAGATTTATAAAAGTTTATAATTTAGTGTTATTTAGTAGAATCAAACTTGTGACCAAAGGTTATTAGGTCAAGACCCATATGTTACATCTTATCCAAATACATTAGGTATGGTCATATGCTTACGGTTTATACATTACATGTGTAGTCCCGGTGGGTTATCAAGGACAAGTTAGTTTAGTATGATTGCACTTTGGATGTTGATGAGCGACAAGGTACCCCTACATCCAACCATACGAATCATAAGCATTTATGCATGATCCGGTCAAATTCCATCGATGGGACTAGTTGTGGTATTTAGATTCTTGTCTTGATCGTAGTTCATTGTCTTCCCACTTAGACTAGTGGTAGCTTTGTCATGTATGATTTAGTCCAAAGTGAGGCATATGATGATTAATGTTATTCAGCCCTAAGTTACTCCTAATGATAATAGAGAACTTAATTGTTTAATCTAATTAACCATGGAAAGTAAAATCTAAAGTGGCCTACATATGGTGAGTATCCATCCCTAACCATCCATACATGCCTTGGAATTTACGTAACTACCACTAGGATTACTAAGCATACATCACTAAGCATATTAAACAATACACTACTGGGTTACCAAGTAATTACACTTAAGTGCTTGTGATTAGTCGTACTCAGTCCACTTAATGACAAGAATAATAAAGAGTAATAAATGAAAACATTAACTAAGAAAAATAGTAAACATTTAAGTGATTTATGGTAATTAAAAACAATAATAAAGCTAAGTGGATGTTGTAATGATGGAAGTAATCTTGATCTTTATTGTCAAACATGTAATGTGTCCAAGTATGTCACACTCAAATAAGCATGTCATAAAATCATTTAACATAACATTGCAGGCATGCACTGGAAAACTAACAAAATTTTGACTACTCTGAAATCTATGAAAAAGCTATCTATGATCTATATCATAACCATACACCCAAGTGCAATATTTATAGGCTAGCATGAAAGGGGTGATATTGAATGCCCAACATCAGAAGTTGTACCTTGATATTAGATGTTCGATATCGTGGCCCTAAAAAACATGACTCATCATACCCCCATGACTAAATGAAAACTTGTCCTTGAGTTGAACAAAATGAAGAACAAGTTCTCTACAAAATATTGGAAAGGTATGGGAGTATTGAATAACTTAAATAAATACATAATTTAACTCTTTTATGTTGTAGTGGTGTTTTACAAAAAATATGGACACAACATTACAAGACACAAAATTGGAAAAGCTCATGTAGTTTCTAGAGATGGTGGCTCTTCCATTGGTTAATTCCCTTTGTCACTAGGCTTTTGGAATTTGTAGCAGTTTAGGAGTGCCTGCAACTATTCCTTCTTCGTTCTTGGGTCATGTACCATCTAGGCTAATGATGAGTCGCATTTATGAGTTGCATCGATGAGGCCTTGTCAATTGGGCCTCGTTGATGAGGCCTTGTCAATGCATTATATCATGTGTTGATGGGGCCCCATCGACACAATGTCCACTTTTTAGCTATAAATATGTGCCTACCAGCCACATTCATGGCAAGAAGATTTCAATAGTAACGAAGCTCTTATAGTTTGTTCATTTTAGAGTTATAATATTTCTCCTAAGTGCCTGCAGCAAGAGTCATTGAGTGTACAGATCTTTATTTGAGCATTGTTGTACATGAGCATGACAATGTGTGTAGCATTAAAGATGAGCTTTTTGATAAAACTTGCAACATTTTAGAGAGATTAAACATTTCATTTATGCATTTAATGTTTTCAATTATTCATTAAATGTTTTTCAGTAATTAAGCTAATAAAGTAATTAAGCAAGATAAGTTAGATAGATTAAACACATAAGTATGATCATTTCAAGTGTACCATGTATTCACTTGGTAATCTCAGCAGCATTATTACTTGGTACGCCTAGTAGCATAGCACTTGGTAACCCAACAGTGAATACATGGGTTTAGGATGTGTGCAGAAAGTAGGGCCAGGTACTTATGTTAGGATTTCTTAGATACTAGTTAATTAGTTAAATTAAAATAGTTAATCCAATTGCTTTATTTCTCTTTAAACACAAAAACCATAAAATACAAAATGATAAAAATCAAATGCCTCAATTATACTTAACTATACTAGTGTACATCACAAGTGTAATTGGGAAGATAACAAACAACCTTAAGGCAAGATTTGCCTCCTAAAAGACTAGTGCACTCAAAACTATAAGTCCATGGAATTTGATTGGATCACACGTGAATGCTTTGTGATTCGTATGGTTGGGTGTAGAGGTACCTCTATGCTCATCATTGGTGCTGTTGCTAGGGACTTTATTTGTTGAAACATGTACTATTTAGGATTGGTGAATATTATTTATCTTGTTGGATGAACTCAAGGTCAACATCACTCTCAACTTCACATAAACTACTAAGCACATTGATAATTTTATTCATTTTTCAAAATGTCTTCTTCTTTCCACAGACATGGAGATGTTAAATCACTAGTCCCATAGTAGTGCAAAGTGGTGTATACTCATCCAGATGAGTATGTACCAAACTTCACATTCATCCTACATCAAGATGAATAGTTGTAATGGTGTGATATGGAGGGGAACATTATCTTGCCCCCTAATCGATTTGTACCCAAGATGCTGCCTCAAACTCTTAAGAAGTTGGGCATCTCAGATCTTCATGAAGAATATGTTGTGGATGATTATGACACTTGGGACTACCATTCAACTAAAAAATAACATAAGCGAGATAGACACCAGGAGTAGTACCATGAGTTTAGAAAGGGAAAACACATTAGTAATCCCTCCTTGTTCTTTCTAAACTAATATGACAATGTGGATCCTCCTCCTGAGGGTTCTTAATATGAAAATACTCCACCCTTTGTCATTGGTGATTAAGGTGCGACCTTGAACTTATGATCCACTATTCATAAAATAGGTTCAAGATAGAGTGACAATCAAGGCAAGGACTCAAGCAAACATTGCAATGGTAAGGAATCTAAGCATGATGCTCATAATGAGTGAAAAGGTGGTGGCAGATACCATGGTGGCAATGGCAGTCCACCTTCCTTTTCATCCTCTTCAACTAATTCCAAACATTCCTCTTCATCTTCTAGTTCTCATAAAATCCATCATCGGGACAATCAAGGTGAAGGTAATCAATGAGACAACAATGACCATGAAAGCCACCAAGACCAAAGGGATGGCCAAAACCATCATCAATGTCATCGATGTAGTGATGATGATGAACCTTCGTTGGTAACTCAAAGCATGCTCAACATTGTAGAGGTAGTAAAGATTCTAACTAGGCATGTGAAAGATAGCTAGATCAAGTGCTTAGACATGAATAATATCCTAAGATTTGAGGGGGAATACAACTCTGGTCCGTAGATGTACCAACAAGCTTTCCATGATGCCTGTGCCTTATAGAACATAAGAAATGAATGGTAGAAACTCAAGCTCTTCCCTAGGAAACTCATCAAGGATGTTGAAAGTTGGTACTAGTCCTTAGAACCAAAATCCATTCATTGATGGAGTACCATGTTAGAGCTATTTAATGATAAATACCAGTTATACTCAAAAGTGTCTAATCTAAGAAGGCAAATCCAAGGTTGGAAACAAGGAACACAGGAACCCTTGGATGCCACCATGGGTAGATACTATTTACTCTTACACTGATGCCTTGGCCATGGTTATTCTCAGAGGGAACAACTTTGTCACATCATAGATGGGCTCATAGTAGAAACTAGAAGAACTCTTAGGATGTATGCCCAAGGAATATTGTTTGAACTAAGAGCTCATTAAATCCAAAGGCTAATTGAGTAGGTAATAAAAGAAGAAGTTGAGCTGTGAAAAAGAGAAAGTGCAGAAGAGTATAATAGGGATCCTTCCATCAGGAAATGGGAGGTCTAATTATGTGACAAAGAGGAGTCACCACTCGATGAAGTGATGAATAGGAAAACCTTGCCCACCCAAAAATTTGTTTATGATATTTTGGTAAAAATTGATAAATTATGAGACTCCTTGGATGACAAATTCCAAGATGCTATGAAGATTGTTGAAAAATCCAAAGAGCAAAATAGTGATCATAATTGTAAGAGGTGAAAAGAAGCTAAACGTGCCTCTTAAAGAGGTAAGGGAAAAGTTACAGCCATAGAGGAAGTTGTGGAAACTAACTTTGATGATGAGACTAATTGTGACATTTGTCGATACTAACATCCAAAGGGTTGTTGTCCTATGATGTCATACTTACAAGAGTGTAGGGTGTATGCATTGAATCCTCAACTAGCATGTAGGCAAGCACCTAGATGCTTACCTTATGCTCAAGGCAATCCAAGGTAGTTCCACCAACAACAACAAGCTTATGACCCAAGTGGAACTCATTCATAACCTTATGAACAATACCAACAATGTTATCAACCAAAATCATGGGGAATGCCACAACCAAGGAAACAGTACCCTTATAGGCAACTAGATCAATACAAGTACTATGTTTAGCAACCCATTTCTCCAAGAATTTTTGCAAGTCATGCCTCATTTTAGCATCACTATTACCCTCCAAAGTACTACCGAAGACATTCACCATCTACTTTTGGGAAAAACCCATATCCATACCACCCTCCAGATCCATCTACACACACACCTCCACATTCAACCTAATCATCTTCTGCTCCATCCATGTAGGGTGAGATTCCTTGATAGCCACAACAATGAAATGCTACAAAGGCTGTACATTCACAACTAGCTTTCCAGCTGAGTGATTTAGACAATCGATCCAAAAAAAGACCCTTCTTCTGACCCAACAGTCCTCTCCAACCCTCACAACCTAGTAAAATTGATTGTTCTGCATCTCCAATACCCTCATCCTCTACATCAAATACCTTCAAGTGCCTTTCAAACCAAATGCCACATCAAATTTTCACTATGATTCTAACTCATACTATTTTTGACTGGATCAAGGCTAGCAATCTTCCTATGAAAAGATCTAATCTAGAATTGGCAAATTATTCAATTACTATCCCTCTAGGATTAGTAGAGGACATTCTGACCACAGTTTGTGGGTGGTCCTATCTTGCTAATTTTCTAGTAATCAAGGTTGAAAATTGAAAAAGTGACTTCCCTATCATTATAGGAATAGCTTGGTTAAGCACAGTTGACACACGTATGGGCATAAGTGACCTCTCTTTGGAAATATCCAAAGAAAATGAATTAAGTAAGATAGAGAATAAGCATATTCCATGCATCATGCATAGTGATAATGGTTGCAATTTCATGCAAAAGATTTGGTCCATCAAAAGTACATACATTAAAGCATGTAATTAGTGTGCACAAGAAATCATTATTCAAAGGTGTTTGTACATAGCAGCCATAAAACAAGAGGGCACCCTGGTAGCTAACTTAGATAGTAGCACATTATGCATAGAACCAACAGAGGGCCTAACACGTGCTTATGTTGAAGGAATAGATAAACTTAAACAAGTTCATCTTCAACTCTTTGATGAAGATGATGATACCTATTGGGGAGAGTTGGAAATCCATGTTAACTTCAAGAAGGAGCCCCTAAAGCTAAAAAATTTACTAGTTGGCATGGAATATGTATTTTTAAATAATGGAAAAATGGTCATAATTAATGCCAAACTTGCTCTTAAACAAAAAGAAAAGCTATTAAAGGTCATTAACAAATGACAAACTACCTTTGCCTAGTCATATCCTAAGCTAACATCACATTTACATCAATTTGGCCATAAAGCCTATAAGGTAGCTGCAAAGGTGGTTGAACCCCAAATTGAAGTAAATCATCAAGGAGGAAATTGAACAACTCCTCAAGGTAGGGTTCATCTATCCCATCACAGATAGTGAGTGGGTTAGCCCACTCATAATTGTGTTGAAGAAAGGTGGAAAATTGTGGGTATGAATTGACTTTAGGCTATTGAATATGGTAACATTTAAAGGTCATTTTCCATTACCATTTGTGGATCAAGTGTTGGACACCATATCCAAGCATTGCTATTATAGCTTCTTGGATGATTATAATGGCTATAACTATATACAAATTATGCTAGAAGATCAGGCCAAGACAACATTCATGAGTTCCTAGGGGACTTTTGCATATTGTAAAATGCCATGTAGTTTGTGTAATGCCCCTACAACATTTCAATACCTAGTCCTTAGTATTTTCCAACAACAAATTAGTAATGGTATGAAAGTCTTCATGGATGACTTTTCCACCTATGGAGCTACATTTGAGCAAGCCTTGGATTGCCTTGAGCAAGTCCTAAAGAGATATGTTGAAACAAATCTTTGGCTCAATTGGCAAAAGAGCCATCTCATGGTCCAAGAAGGCATTTTACTAGGGCATAGAATCACTTAATTAGGGATTGAAGTAGACCTAGAAAAGATAGGGTCATCCAAGGAATAACATGCCAACAAGAGATAATTAAATATGTTCGATCATTCCTTGGACACATTGGCTACTACTGGCAATTCATAGAGAATTTCTCTAAGATTGCAAAATCATGGATAGAGTTTACAAAGAAATATGCACCTTGCATCTAGACTAAGGAATGTGAACATGCATTTCAATAGTTAAAGGAGAAACTCATAGAAACACCAATCCTACAAGCACTAGGCTAGTCTAGACCCTTCCACTTCATGATAGATGAATCTCGCTACACCTTGGGAGAAGTGCTCATGTAGATGGATGATAAGAAAAATCCATACTACATCCATTGTGTGAGCTAAAGAATTGTGGAAGCATAATTAAATTACACCACTACGAAAAAGGAAATAATGGCCATGGTGTACGCTCTTGAAAAGTTTAGGCACTATATGCTTGGCTACAAAGTCTTTGTGCACATAGACCATAGTGCAATTTGCTTCTTCATGAACAAGCCGGTCGTGAGTCCTCATATCATATGGTGGCTCATGATTTTATAGAAATTCAATGTCATGATGGTAGATTGAAAAGGGACCAAAAATGTGAACGCTAACCAACTCTCTCTCTTAAGATGAGATAAGAAAGAGGATGAGAGCCTACTCTTTGATCAGTTTCTAGACACAGGAGCACTAAATGATCAAATGCCCATAAAAAAAACCTTGGTATGATGGCATCCTCATTGATCTTCTCACTCAAAAGATGCCACAAGATTTTAACTTTAGAAAGAGGCAATAATTTCTTCATCAGGCCAAATACTTCATGGAAATCAATGGACATCTTTACAAGATGTGCATTGATGGCTTGATTTGTTGGTGTGTCCCTGACAAAGATTAACTACGCATTCTCCAGGATGCTCATGAATGACCTTGCAGAGGAAACTATGCAGGGAGGTGCATGGCCATAAAAATCTGGATAACATGATACTATTGCCCTACAATCTTTAGGGAGTTCCACCAGTTTATCTTATCTTGTGAACATTGTCAACAAGATGGGAGGATGATTGTTTGCATGGAAGATCCTCAATAGTGGATTTAACCATTGGATCTTTTGACATATGGGGCATTGACTTCATGGGTCCCATCACATCCATGTCTAATGGAAAGACATATATCATCATAGCAGTTGACTATTGCACAAAATGGGCAAAAGCAGTAGCCATTACTAATTGTACATCATCCACCACTATTAGATTTATACAATAAAATATTGTAAATAGGCTTATGGTGCCATGTTTACTAATTTTTGAGAATGGAACTTATTTCATAGGTGCCACTTTTAGAAAGTTAATGCAAATGCTTGGGGGTTGAACATAAATTAATAACACCCTACCATCCCCAAGCCAATGGTCCAGCAGAGGTAACTGATTGAGAGATCACAAAAATACTAACATGAACCATTAGCAAATATAGGAATGATTGGAGTATAGAACTTAATGATGTCCTTTGGGCTTACCATTCAACATGGAAACTTCCTATTGACTATTCTTCCTATTAGCTGGTGTATGGAAAACTTCCAAGACTTCCAATTCAATTTGAGCTTTGTACACTCTCAATGGCCTGTGATCTAGATCTTAACCTAAGTCTAACACAAAAAAAAAAGATTAATCAGCCTGAATGTGTTGGATGAAAATCGATTAGTGGCCTTACCTTTGAATGAGGTGCACAAGGCATTCAACAAGCAACATCATGACCTTAAAATAAGGAAATTAAAACTTCAACTAGGAGATAAGGTTCTCTATTGGAACCCCACACATGGACTCTAGAAGGAAAAATTTTAAACATTATGGAAGGGACCTTATATAATTAATAAAACCTTTCCCTCATGAGCCACCACCACCTGGGATTTTTTGATCTTCTCCAGCAAAGTTCATACCATCAAGGAATGTGCTATCCAATTTTGAAGAGTCATGTCATGGTGTTCAATTTTGTGTCATGAAAAACATCATTTTTGTAATGTGTTGATCCGTACACTCAAGCACTCCATTTTTGTCAAATTAGTATATTTCATTTGTGAAAGGTTAGTCAATGATGGAGTGTCATTAGTCGATGTGTCAACTAGGCTATGTATACGGGGCCACATTGACGCAGCCTTCCATGGGTCAACATGGCCCTATTTATGCAGAACTTATTTCAGCCTATAAATAAGAGGGACTTCCACCTCATTTAGGTACCTTTTAGTTAGTTGTAGAGAAGCTCTTGAAGTTTGTTCCCGTAGGAGATAGAATATTTTCCAAGTGCCCATAGCAGGTGTAAGGAAAGTGATCAGCTCTTTATTCGAGCATTGATGTATCTAAGCCCATTGGCGTGAATGGCAATAATGACGAACTCTTCAAGCATTCCTTGCAACATTTGGACTTACTCATTTATCGCATTCATTAGTTTAATATGTTTATACTTTGATAGTTACTTAAGTTTCTGTTATTGTTATTTTAATCTCTTTTGCTCTCTTACAAGTTCATAAAGACCATAAGTACGACCATCTCGAATGTAAACCCAACACTTAGTAACCTAGTGACGCTTAACTTCTAGTAACTTAGTACTATTTAGGGGATGCTCAGAACGCACCTGGAAGATGGGATCAGATACTTATGCTAGGAGTAGTTAAGATTTAGATTAAGATAGTCTTAGATTACCTAATATTCTAGCCTTACTTTCCAGGATAATTAGATGCCAAAATATAAAGTAAAAAGCTATAAAAATCATTAGCCTTAATCTCACTTAACCATCACAAGCAGAACATCACAAGTGAGATTAGGAAGAAAACGACCATTCTAACCCAAGGTTTCACTGGTTAGGGTCTAGTGTATGTTAAGTGCTTACAGTCTACAAAATTCGACTGAGTCGCGTGTGAACACCCATGATTCGTATGGTTGGGCATAGGGGTACCTAGCCGCTCATCATTAGCGCCATTACCAGGGACTATTAGTCTTACATGCATCATCTAACCTTAGTGAAATTTTCATTCAAGTCATTGGAACAAACCCAGGAAACATTTATGCACACTAGGTGGATTAAAGTAAATAGTAAGATACATCGATTACATAAACCATCTAACGTCCAACATGTCTTCTCATAGGAGAGAGGTATCCAACCCACCAATGCCACAAGAATTTCAGGTGGTATCCAAGCATCTCGATGAATATGTCCCTAAATTAACATTCATCCTACATTAGGATGAGCATTTGTGATGGTGGGACATGGAGGGAAACATTGTACTACCACACAATCGATTGGCTCTTGCAATGCTATTTCACAATCTTGGTAGACTAGGCATCCAGGATCATGGAGTGGAGTATGTCATGGAGGACCATGACTACCAGGACTATCATCCCATTGAGGCTCAATAAGCATGAGACTAGTAGTAGGTAGAAAGATATGAACACCTAAAGGGGAAACAATTTAGTAACACCTTATTCTCGCAAGGGCTGCAGGACGATGGGGATCCCATCTTTCATAATTTCCATTGGACCAAACTTTCCTTAGGGCAGCATATTCTTTAGTCCATCATCCAGAGTAATCCTCCAAGTAACCAAGATCCTCAAGGGGATGGAGGGTCATGTAGCAAAGATGGACAGGATGATCGAGGCTATCATTAGTGTAGAGGGGGAAATTGAAATGAGAGCGGTGACGATACCTCTCCTTCTTCTCCATCCTCTCACTCTCCTATACCTTCATCCAGCTCAGGCTCTGATCATAACTAGGGTAGAAAGGAGTGAAAGGATGGTGGTAAAAAGGTTCGGAAGGGAGAATGTGAGAAAACACACGACCAATCACATGATGCTCGTAGGCATGAAAGGAGGGGTAGACAAAATCGTCACAGACATCATGGTCCTTAGAAGGACTATGACTCAAAAGTGCCATTGTTGGCTACTTGAAGCATGCTCTAGATCGGCGAGGCAGTTTAGATCCCTAGTAGGCATGTGAAGGATAGCTAGATCAAGTGCATTAATTTGAACAACATCCCCAAATTTGAAGGGGAATACAATTGTGATCTGCAGACTCACCTATAGGCATTCCATGATGGCTGCACCCTACAGAACATTGACAATGATTGGAAGAAGTTGAATCTATTTCCTTGCACACTCATGAAGTAAGAAGAAAATTGGTACCAGTCCTTGGAACTGGAATCAATTAGAAGCTAGAGTATGATGCTTGAGATTTTCAATGACAAGTATCAAACGTACTCTAGAGTGGCGAACCTGAGATGTCAGATCCAAGGGTGAAAGCAAGGTAATCATGAACCCTTGGATGCATCCATGACCAGATACTATTCACTACTACATTAGTGCCTTGGTCATGGCTACTCTCAACAGGCATAGCTTCACCACATCAATGATGGGCTCCATTTTAAAATGTGAAAGACCCTTGGCATGTATGCCCAGAGATGACTATCGGAGGTAAGGGCCCATAAATTGCAGTGCCTCATTGAACAGGTGGCCAGGAAGGAAGGAGAACTTAGATAGAAGGAGAGTGCAGAAGAATTTAGTCAGGATCCCTCCATCAGAAAGAGGGAGTTCTAATTTTGTGATGAGGAGGAAGAATCACCACTGGAAGCAGTGGTGAACCGAAAGACCTTGCCTTTATAAAAGTTTGTATTTGAAATATTAGCAAAGGTTGATAAGATGTGGGGCTCTTTGGATGAAAAATTTCAAAGTGTGCTAAAAATTACAGAAGAGTATAGAGAACAAGGTAATGATCATGATTGGTGTAGGAAGAAGGAAGCTGAACATGCCCAATATAGGGGCAAGGGCAAAGTTGCTGTAGCAGAGCAAGTTGCAAACTCTGACATCAAGGAGGATGATGAATGTGGCATATGCCAATATGAACATCCTAAGGGATGTTGTCCTATGGTGTCACATCTTCAAGAGTCTGGGGTGTATGTATTGAATCCTCACTTGGTGAAGAGACAAACACCTTGAAGGTTGCCTTACCCACAAGGCAATCTAAGGTAGTTCCACCAACAACAAGGATACTATCCAAGTGGAGTGCCACCGCAACCTTACGAATACTTCCAATAGTGGAAGCATCCACAAGTGTGGGGGATGCCACCTCCAAGGCAGCAGTACCCTTACAAATAGCTAAATCCCTATGGGTACTGCGTTTAGCAATCGATCTCTCCATAGGAGTCTTCCAAGTTATTACCACCCCCTAGAATATTTCTGACCTCAATCTCCATCACCTAAGGGGAAAACCCACATCTCTTCTATCCTCCATCACCTTTTCCTACCACTCCTCCACAACATCCCACTCAGCTACCACCTACTCCACTAATGCAAGGAGAGATACCACCACAGCTGCAGTAATGAAATGCTACGAGGGTTGTTAACTTACAACTATCAGCTTAGCCAAGTGGATCGGAACCCAAGCCACGAAAACGTCCTTTTTTTTGGCCCAATAATCTAAACATACCCTCACATACACTTGTGGCTAGTGCCTTTGAACCTTCAAGTGCCTCCACTATTCCACTGCTCAAGCAGCCTTCAGGTCAACCACACTCCAATGTCCAAACGGTCATGCTCACGCATGTCATGACTGACTAGATCAAGGTAGGGCATCTTCCCTAAAAATTAACTAATTTAGGAATCCACCTCATCTATATCTAGGTGGCAAGGAATGAGCCATGAAAAGCTCTTCTAGACTTGGGGTCAGGAGTGAATTTGATCTCTCATGATATGTACAAGAACTAGAACTTGTCCCTGCTAAAGAAGAGCAACATTTAGCCTGAGTTAGCAGACCAGTCCATCACCATTCCCTTGGGATTGATGAAGGACATTGTGACCACTAATTTTTAGTGGTCCTATCCTGCTAATTTCCTGGTCATCTATGTGGAGAACTGCAAAGGGAACTTCCCAATCATCATGGGAAGAGCTTGGTTGAGCATGGTGGACACATGACAAGGACTCTGAGATCTGTCCCTTGAAATTTCAAAGGAGAATCCTTTCAGGAAGATTGAGAAGAAGTGCATTCCATGCATCGCGCATAGAGACTCAAGGTGCAACTGTGTGTAGAAGTTATGGTCTGCTAAGCGGATATCCATTTAAGCATGCAGTCGATGTATCGATGAATCACTTGTTCAATAGTGCCTATATGCAGTAGCCACCAACCAAGAGGGCACCTAGTGGCTGACAGTTGATCTTGCTAGCAACGCATTGTGCATGGAACCATCTGATGGGCTTGTACAAGCCTACATTGAATGCATGGACAAGATGGAAGAGGTTCATCAATAGGTCTCCACTGTTGATGACCATGATGACTATGGGAAGCTCCAAATCCTTGAAAGCTTCAAAAAAGAGCCCCTAGAGCTCAAGTCTTTACTGGCGCACTTCAAATATGCATTTTTGCAAAATGGAAAGCTGATAATTATCATTTCCACCATTACTCCTAAACAGAAGAAGAAATTGCTAAAGGTGGTGAACAAATGGGATGCTGCGTTTGCATGGTCATATCCTGAGTTAACTGAAGTTGATCCTAGGGTCTACCAACATTGGATCTATATTGAACCCTCCATGAAGCCATGATGATAGCCACAAAGATGATTGAATTGCAAACTGAAGCAAGTTGTCAAAGATGAAATCGAAAAATTTCTAAAGGTGGGGTTCATCTATTCTATTGCTGATAGCAAATCGGTTAGCCCACTTGTTATTATTGTACCATCCAAAATCATCGACGAGAGGTTGGAATGAATGGATGCTGAGAGATCTACAAATGAAATAGTAAGACCCTACCTTCTCTTGAGGGTAAGCTAGAAATTAACGGAGGTAGAGTGCCTTGAATGGTCCAAATGTGGATCAAATGAGGACTTCCCCGAACATACTCAATTGCAAAGTGTTGGGTTATACATAAACAAATGCAAAATTGAATGTAAACAAATGAAAATTGTTTAAATAATGAAAACAAGAAAAAATGTGAACAAGGAAAGTAATGTAAACTACAAGAATTTGGGAAATAATCCAAACTATTTGTATTGATAAAAAATTACAATGTGCACCGGTTAGAATGTAGTTGCAGGTTGGTCTCAAGGGGGACGTTTAGCCCCGATGGATCAGAATGGATGCTGGGAAGATGCAGGTTTTGGATTGCAGGTGTACAATGCCCAAGTTTGTATGAAGCCTAACATATGATATTGATGTTTATATTTCCTTAGTGTGTGTGATTCCAATTTTCCCCCAACCTTGATCTAGTGTAAAAATAGGAGATTTATAGGATTTTGGGTGTGAGATTCAAATTTGGGAGAAGATCAGTGACTGCGGGGTGAGAAAAATTCAGATCAGGTGATAGGTGTATGCATTAAATGTTACAATGTATCACATCTATCATGGCCAACTTTTACGCTGGCATCTAAAGCCCATAGTGTATGAACTTGGCACACTGAGAGAATTTGAAATTTACAAAAGAATCTTTATGTTACACCAAAGAATTGTGTCTCTGGCCTATGGATCTGCACTCTGATGTGTTTTTTCCTTTATCAGCATGTCTTGGAAGGATTTGGCATGTCTCAATAGGATCTGGGGTGTCTTAGTGTCGATGTCTAGCATCCAGCGTATGGGAATTTAGTGTCACAAGTGCACACGCTATATCAAACGCTACTCCATATGCTGCTCAACGTGTGCAATCAAAATAGTGCATTTTGAACCTAATTTTAACCTTTGAAGCCTATTCTAAAGGTAGACCTACATGTCTAATGTCTGGAGGATTCTACAGGTCAAATTTGAGTCGATTTTACCTTGGATTTGATGCTGTTTTGGATCACTTTGGGTTGGTTACGCTGGCTAGCGTAAGCCTCAGCATGACCAAGTGAAACTGCCATCTTTGAAGCTAGATTCTATAGGCTAATGCCTATTTCTTAATGCTCAAGTGTTGCTTATCCTCTAGGATGCTTTGGATGCTATCGTTTGACTCATTTTGATGTAGTTTTGGGCCTGTTTTGTGTGGTTATGCTATTCATACGTTGTGCAATGTATGAAAAAGTAACCCCAGCATCATGAAGTTAAAATAACACATTTGAGGCCCAAATTTAGAGTTTTTTGAATCCTGTGAACAAGTACGAGTATTACCGATCTCTGTGGGTTGCTCTGGTGTTGAGGATGCTAACTAAAACTGCTTGTTTTATCCTATTTTTGCTTGGTTACACTATGCTTTCACTGTGCAGTGTAAGCTTAGTGTATGAACTAAAGAATGCATCATTGGAGGGCCAATCTTTGAGTTTCTGGAGCTTCTAATCATACACAACAACTGCCTGGCCCTTAAGAGTCGAATCCATGTTAAAAGTTTTCCTTGAGATGCATGAATTCAGCTGTTTTAGCTTGGTCATGCTGTGCATATGTTGTGCAGCATATGAAAATGTAGCTCCAACGTCATCAACTAAAAATACCTCATTTAAGGCCCAAATTTTGATTTTCTAGAGGCTAGAAGCTGCTAGGGGCCTTGGTGAAGGTCATGGGGGGTCCTTGTGCTTGATTTTGGACTATTTTAACTTAGTTTTCGGGCTCCAAAAGTTGGTTACGCTGATCCTTATGCTATGCAGCGTAAGCAAAGTGTACTTAGCCAGAACAAAGCATTTTGAGCCTGAAACTTTTGATTCTAGATGCTAGAAGTTGGTGCAGTCGCCTATGGGTTGGGGGCCTTGCCTCTTGAATTGTGAACCATCGGGGGCTATTTCAGAGGCCTCCAAGTTTGGTCATGTTGTATTCATGCTTGGGTAGCTGCATGACTTAGCTTGAATCTTTTTTGAAAGTGCTAAGCCAAAATTTTGTGGTGTTTTCATTGGCCCCTATTTGTTCACGCTTGGAGAAATCTACCCAAGAGGCATCGACAAAGAAGTACAAAACACCACGAGCAACCAGGTATTAACCATTGTTCTTTGGCCATTGGCCAAATGTCGTCGCACAGTGTTTAAAAGTACGTGGGATCGGGAAATGACGTTTTGAGATATATAGGAAGAAGGTTTGTAACTGTGAGATTGGGGATTGATGAAGGGATGGTTTTGTTTAACTGTGGGAAGAGGAATGCTCTTGTGTGAACACATCATGTTGGTCCTTGTCGACAACCAGTATCTAGCGGACTTGGGACCAAGGCATGGGATGTGTGTCCTTTGGAGTAACAAGACTCTTGTATTCTGTTTAAGAGAACTTGTTGTCACAACCAAAGCCACGCAGTGAGGTGGTGCATTCTTTGGAGAAACAGGATCCTTGTTGAGTGTCAAAGGGAACCTATTGTCCAATAGCTAAAGCCACGCAGTGGGATGCAACATGATTTTTTGAGACACGAGTGTTTTCTTCCAAGACCAGTACTTTCCCTCCTGGGACTTGTATGGGAAGTGCCAAGGGTCTTGTGATGGATTTTTCTCTTTGATTTTTTTTTAGTTTTTAATCTTTTTTTTATTTTTTTGGACAGTGCTCTCTTTCAATGTTATACTCATGCTCGTGTGCTTGTATCTGTTTCATGTGTTGTGCTATGTGTTGCAACTGCATGGAGAGTTACAGTGTGCAACCATGTGTTCGGAGTTTTGGGGTGATTGGGATGTATCCAGGAAATGTAACTGAACAGGGTAGAGAGAACATGATAGGGAATAAGGGATGTTTGGGGAACTGGGAATGTACTTGTGAACAGTTTGATTAACCTGGTTACATGCATCAGGAACAATGTGGTACTTCATCGTTGTGATGAAGTGCATTCATGTACGAACACCTATGGATGTCATCCTACAAACACAACTTCAAGAAGACAAAAAAACCACAAGTGAATGTGTTAGCTTAACCCTTTAAACATGGATGCAACTGATGGAATCGAGACACCATGTGAAATCGCAGGCAAACAAAATTGAGCAGCAACAATGTTGTCAGAGTCCATGTGATGAATTCATGTAGTAGGTTGATGAAGACATGTCGTTTGATTACAACAACATATTAGTAGGACAGTGAAGAAGTTGCCAGTTTATAGTCTTGGCAAACTATCGTGGATTACTTTTACGTCATAACCCGTTGGATGTTGCTAGTTTAGCATTGTAGTGGATAGGGCAGTGCTAGTTTATAGTCATGGCAAACCATGGAGAGGCGAGCTAGTTTATAGTCTTATCAAACTCTGTCAGATGAGAGTGTGATAGTTTATTGTCATTTCAAACATTCTGTTGTATCAGTTTTAGGTCATGATGCTAGGACCGCTCTATGGTACCATTTTGTCATCATGATTCTAGGACGAATGCATACCTTAGGCTTTGTTCAGGCGTAAAATGGCTTGAGGTACATGTGATTTGTTGGATGCACAAGCTTGTTACCATCCATATCAACTAGCTTGAATGCTCCATTTTTGTATGCTTTGGTGACCAAGTAAGGCCCTTCCCAGTTGGCTGAGAATTTGTTCGAGTGTTCATGGACTTTCTTGAGGACAAGGTCACCTTCCTTGATTGGGTACTTGTGAATGTCATGTTGATGTCACCATCGTTGTTTCCTCTATTACCACTCGATTTGATCTAGTGTGCATGTTTGTTCCTCCTCCATCAAGTCAAGGTCAACAATGCATGAGTCATTGTTTTGACTTTCATCAAGGAGTCTGAAGAGTATGATATGCAACGAAGGTACCTGCAACTCCAAAGGTAAAATAGCTTTTGAACCATAAACAAGACTGTACGGTGTTTTACCCATGGATTTTTTGTGTGTCGTTCGATATGCCCATAACGCGTAAACTAGCTATTCATGCCATCTTCTTTTGCTCTAATTAAGAATTTTCTTGAGCACCATGATGACCATTTTATTTTTGGATTCTACTTGACTGTTTCTCTGAGGATAGTATGGTGATGAAAACAAATGTTTGATGCCTAGGCTCTCACAAAAGGTTTTGACAGATGTTGCACGTTTTGACTTTGGAGAAACAGTCGTACTCCATGTGTAGCCAATAGTAGCCTAAACATCTAATTTTAGTTGCCATTGCCTTGGGTGCTATGTGCGCTCTGCAAATCCCTTCATGAACTTTCTCCACAATGGTTTGTCCATCGATGCTACTAACGCATACTAACAAAATGCCTTCATAGGATCTACGACATAACGTGTCCCGTACTAGTGCATACTGCCGAAAGCAGTTCTGCACTACGTCCTTCTGAGCAATCATTAGATGTTGAGGTGGTTCACCATGTAGAAGGTAATCCTTTATGTCATTGTACCATTCCATAGTGTGTGTCATGCTAACGGATGCTATGGGTAGTTCATCGGGAGCATCATTTATGGGCTTGGCACAACTTGTTATGGAACTGGGCAACGCATGAAACATGTCAGGTAAACTATTTAGGGCTAGTGTTGCAAGTGCATCTGCAATGGTATTGTCATTTCTAGAAACATGTTGCACATATATGTTTTTGAATTATTTCAACAGGTATTTTTCCAAGTCACAGTATGGTTGTAAATGTAAATATTTACATGTGTATACATCTGTGACCTGATTGATGACTAGTTGTGAGTTGCCTCTAGCTACAAGCCATGTGGTTTCTGAAGTTAGTGCTACCATGAGACCTCTAAGAAGACCTTTGTACTCTGCCACGTTGTTAGTACAAGGAAATTTTAAATGATAACCAAAGGGTCAGATCTCCCCAAAGGGATATGTGATAACTACTGTAGCACTTCCTCCTTGGGAGGTTGATGCTCCATCAAAGTTTAGGATTTCATCATAGTTATCAAGAACTATGTCTACTGTGTTCACGTTCTCATTAGGAAACTTTGGGTTGATCGTTGCTTGGTCTTGTGTCGGTGATGCAGTCATTTGATTAACTATAGCTTGACCTTTAACTGATGATTGAGCTATGTAGTGTAGGTCAAACTCAGTAATCATTGCTTTTCATCTAGCTATCTTTCTTGATTCATATATGTTTCTCATTATAGATCTAAGCATGTTGTCTTTATAGATGATATTAACTTGGTTACGAAAGAGATAATGTTGCCACTTCTTTAAAGAAAAGATAAGGGCAAGGCATGATCTCTCCACATTATTATAACATTGTTCATAGGCTACTAATGCATGGCTCAAGTAGTCAATAGGGATTTCAGTTCTATCCTTGTGTTTCTAACAAAGCATAGATGCGATCGATGAATCCGATGTTGCAAGGTAGATGTAAAATGATTTATTATTCTGTGGCGGATGAACTATCGGTAGTTGAGCTAGTGCCATTTTTATGTTCTCAAAGGCTTCTTGGCACTGTGGGGCCCATTCAAAAAAGACATTCTTGTGCAATAACTGCTACATAGGCCTCAACTTGTCCATCAGTTTTTCAATGAAGCGTCTGATAAATTGTAATCTACCTTGTAGACCGCAAAGTTCGGTAAGGTTGCTAGGGTATTTCAGATCTTTTATTACCTTAACCTTATCCGGATCCACTTGTATCCCTATCTGAGATACAATGAATCAAAGCATTGTGCCTGTTTTGACCCAAAAGACACATTTCTTCGGGTTGAGTCTAAGCTCGTATTTTAGACAACATTTCAGTACAAAGTCTAGATCTTGTACATGTTGCTCAATTATTTTTGATGTGAGCACAATGTCATCTACATAGTCATTGAGCAAGTCAAATATGTAATCACTAAAGATGAATGTCATTTCTCTTTGATATGTAGCCTCGACGTTCTTGAGACTAAATGACATCATCGTATAACAAAATGTACCCCATGGTGTCATAAAGGTTGTCCTGAGTTGATGTTTGGGGTTGATCCTAATTTGGTTGTATCCTGAAAATCCATCCATAAAGGATAACAATGCATGCCCAGCAGTTGAATCAAGAAGTTGATCGATGCTAGGTAGCGGGAAGTCATCCTTTATGGTTGCAATGTTGAGGTCACGGAAGTCAATACATGGATGAATTCTCCTGTTCTTTTTTGGGACTATAACCATGTTGGATACCCAATCAGTGTAGTCCACAGCTCAAATGAAACTAGCTTGATGAAGCTTCGTGATCTCATTGTGAACTACCAATGCTACTTCAGGCTTAACCTTGCATGCTTTTTGTTTCATTGGTCTTAGTTTTGGATCAAGTATAATGTTATGCTAGACTATTTGAGGGTCAAGCCTAGGCATGTCAGTGTAAGACCAAGAGAATACATTCATGTTGTTTTTTAGCACTCAAGCTATGTCATTGGAAAGTTGTGGATTTAACAGAGTACTTAGTTTTAAAATTTTAACCTCGCCATGCGACGTAGTTATGGGGACTTCGGCTAGGGGATCTTCAATGATGTTATCTGCCTCTAGGTCTAGAGATTTTGTCATTCCTTTAAAGCAATCTAGTGTTCCTTGGGTTGATTCCACTAAATTATCGTATGTTGGGGAGTCTAAATCAATGGATTCTAGATTGATTTCTCATTTAATTTCTCTGTGTGGTCCATTGATAGAGAAGAGTATGAAGATTTTCTTGCTATCCATGTGTTTGCTCCTGCCAATGAAACAAGGAGCTATGTCAGCAAGGGTGAGTTTTCTTCTTTCTTAAGAAGTTTATTTTACATTTAAATGTAACCAATGATATACTAAGGGTAGTTTACCATCCTGCTTGGACGTATGGTAGTTTAAGGCCATACTGGGCCATGTGTGGTAGTTTAAAGCCATATCGGGCCATGTGGCAGTTTAAGGCCATAATAGGTCATGCGTGGTAGTTTAAGGCCATACCTGGCCATGTGTGGCAGTTTAGGGTGGTATCGGGCCATGTGTGTGTACAAGCATTTAAAATTTTTTTATATTTTATATTTTTTAAAGTCTAAGTTTTGGGCATTGATAAAAGAAAAAAAGGGGTCAACGTAACCAAAATAACAAAGAATAACATTATGTATTTTACTTTATTTTTAGAAGCTTTTATAGTTTGGTGTTGCCCAAAGGGGTTAGCGTAATCAAAAGTAAATATTTTATTTTATTTTTTTATATGTTTTTTGGATGCTGTTAACCATGGGCTAGCGTAAGAGAAGAAGTAACATTATGTATATTTTATTTTTATTTTAAAGTTTTGACTTTTAAGGTGTGGGCATTTCACCTAGGAGGTTAGCATCAAAACAACGTGGTAAAGGCAATAAAAGTAATGGTAAAATATAATAAAATAAATGGGGGGAATTAAAAGGTTTGACAAGTAAAAGTAAAAGTCATTTCATCATTTTACAGTGTGAGTATTGGAAACCAAGCAATAGTGGTAGTGTAAGCAAGGTGGGTAGCGTACAACTAGGATTAGAGGTAGAATTAGAGTGTGTATGATAATGTACAGTGTCCCGAAGGGGAGCATGACTAACTACTGCACCCGGATCTACAAGATTCAGAGCTAGATCTATAGCTACAACATCTAGATCTACAGCATATGGGGCAAAATGGGTAAAGGAAAACAAGACAAGGGTAAGGGAAAGAAGGAGGCAACGCTAGTGTTCATGGAGGAAAGCGAGGAGATGCTTGAACATCTTCCTTAGCCCAGGTTCCCTTCATGGACAGGGTCCGTGTGCAGGTACGCTTCTATTTCATGTTTTATTCACCTTTTTCTTGCTATTTTTTGTTGCTATTTCCATGTGTATAGCATACACGTCCCTGTACTCTGGGCGTTTATAGCGTGTGTAAGAAATGTTCTGTTTTGAGATAAATTTTTCATGTGAATGGTGTCTTCTGCATGATTTAATTTCCTTAATGTGAGTAGCTAACTTCTGAACTGTGTTGTCCCTAATGTGCATTTTTCTTAGGGCCTGATTATTTTGATTTATGAGCATGAGTGATGCATGCCCATAGGCAACGTGAATGACAACAAAAGCCATATTTTTGGGTGCATTTCATTTTTTGTGATTTTGGGAAGGGCCAAGGTTTTGCAATTTTTTTTCTTGTCATGAATTGCAGGGTTTGCATTCCTAGTGTTAGTTGCAATTCTAGGGCTTGTACATGAGGGCTTGAATGCCTAGTTTTGAGATCGTGGGTGGAATAGAATAGCATGAGTACCTATCCTTGGTCGTCTGGTATGCATGTATGGCCTATAAATTGTGGGTATTTCTTAGCTCAATTTAGCATGAGTTCATAGATGGAATCATCATCATCATGTGTATAAGGCCTCATTCAACATGAGTGCACGACTCAAAGATCAGCATGAATGTGGTGCTTAGATCAACGTTAACATGAGTGCAAGACCAAGCACTAGTGTGAGTGCTTGTCCCAACGTCAGCGTGAGTTTATGGAGTTAAAATATGTTTGAATAATGAGCCAAAATCAGTGTGAGGATGAGTACAGGACCACAAGCAGTGTGAGTGTATGACCCTGTCATCATCGTGAGTGAATATTCTAGCATGAGTGTTTTCTGTTTGGGGTAAAATTATCATCAGCGTGAGTATAGGCCCCTTTCATTATCAGCGTGAGTACAGGGCTGGATACAAGCACCTGGCTTCGTGTACACCATGTGAGTGACTTGGGCTTCCTTAACAACATGAGTGTGCTTTGGCCTTCCACAACAGCATGAGTTTATGGTCCAATAGCGTGAGTGAATATTCTGGCCTTATCGTGAGTGCCTGATTTTAGTATGCAGCGTGAATGCTTTGTTTGGAATGTCTGACATGAGTTAAACCTTTTATCTAGCATGAGTGTTTTTCTCCATACTCACAGCATGAATCATTTTTTTACTAGGTGAGTTCATTTGCTTGGTAGTGTATTTTAGCACAACACCTGAGAGTGAGTTACTCCCCTAAGTTGCAGTGTGAGTGTACCTTAGTATTTCATGTGAATAGCACATGTGGGCGTCAATGTTGATGGGCATAACTTGAGTTAGGCCTTAGGCACTATCATGAGTTATTTTCATTTTATTTTAAGTTGTTTCCGTCTTGTGTGTAGCGTGATTATCTTCCCTCCGTAGCATGAGTCACTTTTCCAGCATCTAAGATAATGTGGACTAACTGCTATTTTACCTATGGTTGTAACATAAACTAACCCTCCTTCAATGACGTTTTGGTTCAAGCCCTCCCCAATGCATTTTATAGAATATTTGTGGATACTCCTAGTACTAATTTGTTTAGATGCCAACAGTAAACTAGCTATTATGAAGGGCTTGGTAAATTCGGGAGCCTAATGCCTTTGGTCAGTCAAGTTAATGTAGACTTCTACTAACCAGGTCCTCTGTGCTTACAAGGGCATGTGAAAGCTAAGTATAAATTTCTTCTAAGTGTCCAGCATGTCAAGTTGGCAGTGTATGAATATTGAAAATTTGTCTAAGTGTCTAGCACATGAACACTGAAAATTTATCTAAGTGTCTAGTGTGTGAACACTAAAAATTTGTCGAAGTGTCTAGCATGTTAAGTATGGACTTAAGTGTTAGTGTAAACTATTGTCTATGAATAATTCACATTTTTATATGCATTCAAGTATCTCTACAGTAATTGTTACAATATCTCGTCCACTGGGGAATTATTTTATGTGTTTGAAATATGGGTTGGTATCATTTTTAAGTCATAATTCTAGGAGTAAGTGTGGTGTCAGTTTACCATCATGACACCAAGATGTAAGTGTTATTTTTGTTTTAAATGGTGGATTGGGTATGGTGTTAGTTTATCATCTTAACTCCAGGACAAGGGTTTTATGTGTTCTATGTGTTTTGGGTTTTATGTTTTATATATGCTTATTTTAATTTCTAGCTGTGTGTAAGGGCCTTAGACCCTTTCTCTTAGTGGTGGAGCTCATAGGTGTATTCACATGGTTCGGTGCTATGGAGCCTGATGCATCTCCACATGACATGAAGATTGGGTCACAAGCGTTATGGTTTCACCCAGGTGCTAGTGATTTTCTATCCTTTATCTTGCAAGGCTTCAGTGTTGTGATTTGGTCTCTTCTGAGTGAAGAAATGGCTCGTAGTGTTATTGAGACCATACTTCCTGGTTCATCAGATGGTATATTGGCATTTTTTGTTGATGTGGATGAAGGGCTATTTAAAGTTAGTGATGGTCCTACGGAAGGTCCTCAATCTAGCTGCCCTTTGACTTGTGTGTGGGAGTTACAATCTTGCAACCACTACAACAGTAGTAGTACCCTCTTCCTAGCTTTCTGTGTACATACATTGTTCCAAAATGCACCTGGAACAGTGTACAGGGTAGATAGGTAAGCTCTTTCGATTTGTCTTTTATTTTACTTGTTTTGATGTTATACTATTGTTGATGTTTGATCATCGTTTCTTTGTAGGCCTTGATTTGATGAAGATGGAATGCGTAGGAATGATGAAGGACTTGACTTGACACATACAGCCTTGGAGGATTTTCTGGTGGGCCCCACTCTTTGTGGTGCCATATTGGCCAAGACCAAGGGTGCGATTGTCCATTATCACAAATAATATTGTAGGGCCTTTGAGTGGTGTGAAGCTCATGGGTGGCTACATAAAGATTGGTCCCATAATGGTCCTATGTTTCCTCCAGTGGTTGGTCCAATGCCAAGTATGCCTGATCCATTCATTAATGGTGAGTGATTATGTTTTGAGCCTTATTTTGTCCTTGTTACCCCATTTTTTATCATGATTTTAATCTTTTGTTTAACATATCATTGCAATGGATGTTACCCCAGGTGGGGTTGTCATCATGACTGGGCGTACCGAGGGTACTTTGTTCATGAAATTCGGGGAGACGAAAGATGCGCAACGATGGTTGCATACTAAAGCATCTCAACATGTTATCACTTGCCTAACTAATGCTAGTCTACTAGATCTATTCACTACCTTGAATCCTATCATCTTCGTGACCAAAATGGTTTCTATTGTTGATTCTTTCAACGATGAAGTGACCTATTTTTGCACCCGAGTTCGAGGGGTTAAGGTTGTGTTCCATCTAACCACCAAGTTCTTTTTGGATTTCTTTGGTGTATCATCAGATGATGCCAAGGTTATAGCGGATAAGGAAAATAGAGAGGGGCATGTGATTAAATAATTAGAGGAATGGTTGGACATGAACTGAGGTCCTAAAGGCTTCCCTATGCAGGGGAACACAAAAGTGACAGAGGTGAATCAATAGTATCCATTATTTAGAGCGTGCACATTTGCCAAGTCTCTATCTCAAATGAGAGCTCTTGGAGTGGAGCCAACACGTATCATGCACTCTATTTTAGAGACTGGGATGCATTATAACTGGGCACAATTTCTACTTTCGGGTTTCCATGGGGGCACAACAATTACTGTCAGATTGTGCTTGAACGTGGGGGCACAATCCCATTTCACATTTACATTCTTCGTAGGTTACCTTCACAAACTAGCTAAGTTCTTAGTGGTCCACGTGCGTAATGAACATATGTTGAGGGGCCGTGCACAATTGCCTTGTCCATGGATTCATCACTTGTTTGATGTTACCAAGTCTTAAGACACTCTTGAAGGTGTTGGGGAATAAGTCTCCATCACAACATGGGGTATAGCTTGTTTTTCCTATCATATGCATGATAGTGTAGGGTTGGAACTAGCTAGCTTGCATCACATTGCCAGGAGAGCTGATCAGGTGATTAAAGAAATGATCGGGAAAGCTAAATCCAAGGTAAAGAGACCTAAACGTCCTAGGGAAGCAACTCCAGAAGCTAAACCACCAAGAATAAAACATATTAGAATCAAGTTGCCAAAGCATGGTAAGTACATTTTATTTATTATTAGTGTTTTATGTTCTCGAATTTTATTCACTTATTACGTGATGCTAATTTTGAGTTCATGAATGTTATAAGAGGAAACCCCTGAAAGAGAGAGGGCTGAACAAGCTCCAATGGTTGAACCAGAAGTGATTCCCACTAATCAAGTCGAGGAAATAGAAGAAGCTAACATAGAAGAGATCGGGGAGATTCTCATCTCCCTAGAGGAACGTGTGAAAGAATATGTAGAAGAAGAAATGGAAGCAAATCTTACTGAAGACACAAATGTCCTTAGACACTCTAGTGAGGAGAGAGAAATGTTTGATGGCTTCTTTGGGGAAACATTACATCTTGGTGATCCATTGGAGTTGACTGACCAAGGGGTTTTTAGTATGTTTTACTTATTGTGGTATGTTTCCTATATATTTTTTTGATTATTATTAGTTTTTGATGTTTGGCTTTTCTTTTTTTATTATAAGGCTTAGGTGTTGAAATGGTAGAGGCTCCTAATCTTCGAATAAAAGTACCTAGATTACAGGCACTAGCTGAAACGACTACCCAGGCTGGTTCAGGCTCAATGACTAAACGTAAACTGTGGAGTGAAATGCCTAACAAAGTGGACTTTGTTACTAGCATTGTCCATGAAGTCATTAATCACCTTTAGAAGGTTGACCCTGAATTAGGTATGTGCTTTTAGTTACTTGAGTTACTCTATTTTAACTTGTCTTAACTTTTGATTGGCTGAGTTATGCTTCTTGTATTGGTAGGTGCAAAACTTGAATGGGATCCATCCGAGGCCACCCATATTGATGGCTTTCTTGAACTTCCTACAGAGATTGGGCAAGTTCCAAGGAAGATTTATGATGTGGTTGCAGGTTGCGTAGTGCAAAATGATAAATCTCTTTGGACTTGTAGACATTGCATTGAACAGCTATGGCAAAAAGTTTAAATGGCTGAAAAGACTAATGCCAAGGTAACAAAGGAGAGAAATGATTACAAATCATGTTATGAGTTCCTGGCTACTAGGTTGGTGGGGGATAGTACCTAGTGAACTTCTAAGATCACCTACGCTAGATATTGGAATGTGTTAAATAGTAAAGTAAAGGTGACTCGGGAGTTGGCTAAGAAAAGGGCTCAAATCGGTTTGCTAAACCAGAAATGTCAAGACTGGAAAGCCTTCACTGCCAAGGTATGAAAATGGGGCCAGGATCAGAAAGATCACAAATACTAATACAAGAGGTGACTAAAAGAAGCATTTGTTGAACAACATCGGTTGGAAATGTTTGTCGAGGGTTTGGGTCTACGATCCTCCTATGATAAGTTCATTAAGTGCATTGTAGTGGAGGGGTCTCCTGAGAGATCCATCACTACTACTTTTGGGGAGGTTTCGGTAGGCCAATTTCCTCTTAAACGTCCCACATGGACGTCCATGGACAAGGGCAAAGCCATAGCCAATGTTGATTTAGGCCTCAAAGAAAAAGATTGGTTGCGTGTACCAGAAGAAGAGATTCTTCGTTGTATAGAGTTCGAACTTAGACCTTCTTCGTCTATAAGTATTTTGGTCTTATAACGTTTTTGTTGTTTTTCCAGTTAATGCTCTTTTTTTTTTACTAATTAGTTATTTTTTTGTTTTGTACTTTCTATTTTTTGAAGGGACATGATGGTGATGATGGTGGCCCCAGTGGAGTGGGACTCGATGATGTGGATGAGTTTGGGGATCAAGCCCCTCCTAGCGCTGATGTTTAACTTGTTATCGTTGTTAGCTTAGTTATGTTTTTTTTCTTGTGTTGAAATTTTGTGGATTGGATGAAAGAAAATGTATGATACAATGTTAACATTTGATATTATTCCATTTATACATTTTTTTTTATGTTATTCAAGTTTTTTTTTGTTTTGTCCAAACTTTTGATAAACACAAGTGTAAACACAAAATATTTTTTTTATTTTTATTTTTTATATTTGTTTTTGTTTTAACTATTTGTAAATATAAGTGTGAATGTAACTGAAATGATAATAGTGTAGAAGAAATGTAAGGGGAATAGTAATTTGTAAAGCATGGATGCAACTATGCATGCAAACAAAGAATGTAATTTTAAAGAAACGGAAATGTAACTTGTTCTATTTTAAGGCCATTTCAGGCCACAAGAAAACAAGAGAGATTTAAACTATTTTAGTGGGTTTTAAAATAAACTGGCCATTCCTGATCGTGGCTAGTTTTATGTCATTGTGGACATGTTGTAGTTTAACATCATTTCAGACGAGTAGTAGTTTAACGTCATTTTGGATGAGTAGTAGTTTTAACAGTTGAGTAGCTTCTTTAATTTTTGAAGATTGACATGGTATGTTGGGCATGTCGGTGTAATCATATATTTAGCGTCTTCTTCGCTAATTATGTTAAATGGTAATTTTGACCATGAGACGTTTGGAGGAATGACCCCTATGTCAGCATGCTTTGATGTTTCCACGTTTTGTAATGTTTCTATATCTTTTGGGGGATCATGGTTTGGAGATTGGTTATCACCTTGGGTTTTATCTAGTTTATTGTCATGTTTAGGTTCATCAGTGATGTCTTTTTGTTTAAATTTAGGAGTAGTGTCATCACGTTTAGATTCATTGAATTCAACCTCTGAGCCTTGTTTTGTGTCTACGTGTGCAGAGGTGTTGGGTGTAGCCGCATCACCGTGTATAATGACTTCACCACCTTCGTTAATTAGGCTAACCATGATCATCCCAATATCAAGTTAAATCTAGGCATCTGGTCTACAACTACAAATTCAGCTGACATGGGGAACCAGTCCCCTGCTATGAAATCCAAAGTTAGTATTCCTTTGACAACTATGTGTGATCCACTGAATGATTTTAGGAATGTCGTAGCAGTTGCTATGATTTGTTCAGTTAGCCCTAACTATTCAATGACAGGGTATGGTACTACGTTTGTGGCTGCTCCATCATCTACGTGTACCCTATGTATTTGAAATTGATTTATTTGTATAGTTATGAACATGGGTGCAGTTGTGACTCCTATTTTTTCATCTATTTTTATATTATCTGTGTTGAAGCCTAGTGATGTAGCTCTTGACCATTGATATGGAGACATTACCGCATGAATGGAAGGTTCATTTGTAGGCAAGTCTTCACTGACTGGGATCGATGTTAACATGCGTACTAAGGCATCACGATGAACTTGAGAAGTTATCATTAGGTCATATAAGCTTAAAGATGTGTTTTTTTGTTTAAGCGCCTATGTGACCTAAGTTAGGGCACTGGCCAAGTCTTTACTGTTTGGTATGCTCTTGCTGGTTGATACTTGGTCCATTGGACCCAACAGTTGTATCTCTTGTGGAACTATTTTCGTGTGGTCTAATGTGATGGTTGGGTTTGATGTATCTGGCATTCCTGATTTTTTGCTTTCGTGACCTGTGCTTGGCTCGTCAGTTGTTAGAGCCATAGGTACAACGCTTAAGGGAGTGGGTTTTGGTGGCCCCAATTCAAGATTTCAACATTCTTTTCCGAACCTTTCCCTAGTAAGTTTTTCAATGAGGCATTCTCGCAAAGGTCTAGGGGGAACCGTTGGAGCTTGAACATTGGGTTGCTTTGGGACTCGGATTACGAATGGAGCGGGTTTGGGTTGTGGTTGAATAGTTGGAGGTGGTTGTGTGTCAGGGTGTTTAGGAACCCTGATGACGAATAGGGTCAGTTTGGTTTTCAGTTGAGGAGTAGGAGGTTGAAGATCAGGGTGCTTGGGTACCTTGATTATGAAGGGAGTTGGTCGATTTTGTGGTTGTACCTCTATGGTTGCAACCGCGGGTGGCACCCAGACCATAAAGGGAGTAGGCTGGGTAGGTGGTCGCACATTTGTGGTTGCATTGGGAAAGGGTACATGAATGACAAATGGTTTTTAAGGTGTAGGTGGATTGTATGTAAGGTACAAAGATTGTGGGGATGATGCTGACATTGTAGGAGGGACACGAATCACGAAAGGTTTTTTGGTCATTTCTCACTCATTTCCAACATGGATCGTGTTAATAACAGGGTTAGCATCATCAAATGTTATTTCACCCCTATCAATCATACATTGTATGTCTTGTTTGAGGGTGAAACAATAATCAGTACCATGGTCATTCCATTGATGGTACTCGCAAAATTGATCTAGTCTAAAGCCTCTTGGAATAGGAGGCTCATTTGGTGTTTCCAAGCTTGGGTTTTTGACTAATTCATAGAATCGATCATATTTCTGGGCTATTGCTAGAGACAATTATTTGTGTTTAATGACCCCAACCTTCAAAAGTTGATCTAACAATTGGGAAGGATTCATTGGGAGCGGTGTGTATTGGGCAGGGTCTTTCCTCTCAAACATACGTGCATGACCCATGTTAGTAGCTTGGATAGAAGATGGTTTGGGTGTGTGTGCAAGAGTGGTTCTCTCATAGTTAACAGGAGCAGTAGCTGGTCTGCCTTGTTGTCCCATGTTGGTAGGTTGAGTCTCTGCTCCTGCTACTACCATTGCTTTAGCATATTCTTTATGTTTTTTAGTGTGTTGATTTTTAAAGGCTGCGTAAGTAGGGTCATGACTATTCTAGGCTGCCTCTTCTATGTTTTTAATTTGTATCAAAGCTTGGCTTATAGTGCACACATTTAGATAGTACAATTTTGATTTGACAAAATCGTTCACTGCTCCCTTAAGAATCGTAAGAAGGTATGTTTCTGGGATTGGCTCATGAAGTTTGTTGAGTACGGCACTCCATCTTTGGATGAATTTTTGTACAGGTTCAAGCGATGCTTGTTTTACTTGTATCAGACTGTCGAAGGTTGCTTCAGGTTTCAGGTTGTATTAAAACCTAGTAACGAACTAGTGTAAGAGATCCTTCAAAGAGGATATGGAATTATGAGGCAAGGCTTGGTACTAGTCTAATGCTCTACCAGTGAGGGACATAGTGAACACACACAAGATTGTGTGGGGCCAGGCCTAAAGCAATAGGCATTCTAGTCTAAATGTGACTAGATGGGTGTTGGGGTCTCCTTCCTCGTTGTATTTAGTTAATTGAGGCAAAGAAACTCCTTTGGGTAAGGTTAGTGGTGGGACCGAAGAGCTAATAGGATCGTCTTGGTAAAAGTATAATACCTTAAGCTCCTCATTGTTAACCATTTTGAGGTACTTTACCTCATCAATTAGCTCTTGCATCATCTTTTTGGCTTCAGCCCATTCTTGGGCACTTGGTGGAGCAGTAGGTTGGTTATTTTGAGTGCTATACAAATTAGACTACTGTACGGTTGGAAGGAATGTTGATTGTTGAGTTATTGATGGTTGTACTTGAGGGACATTCATGGATGGAATTGTAGCAGGTGGCATGATGTAATGAGTGGGTTGATGCGGTTGCATGCCAATCATGGCCCACTATCCAATTGTGATTTGTGAGAGAATGCGCTGAACTTGTTGATTTGAAGTGGTGAAGGCTGTTCCTTGGATTTGTACTCGTGGTATATAGTGAGTAGATGTAGAAGCGGGTATCACGGATGGCATCCCAATTACTTGGGGTGGGAAAGTCCCTCCTACATTAGTTTGAGAGGGGGGTTGTGGAGGTTGTGTTGGTAGGATAGGGGATAACATGGTGACCAAAGGAATAGTGGAGATGGGTAAATTAAATTGAGTATTGGTCATAGGGAGAGTGGGAATAAGAGTGGGCACTTCTTGTTGGGGCACATGTGCCTGAGTACTTTTAACTGCATGAAGAGACATGGTCTCTCCCATGAAAGGGTGAAATAATGGGTTCACGTAAGTATGCAGACTGAGAGTATGGTATGAATCCCTGTGTTTGGATTGAGCTATGAAATTTTCTTTCTCATTTCCATTTTGAGATTCTATGGTGGGTTGGCGTGAATTTTGGTTCCTTGCCATGAGGAGTTGTGATAGAAGTTCATGGTGGGATTTGGTGAGTGGGATGACATCATAGGTGATGGGAATGAATTCATGACCTCCTTTGTGAATTAGCTCATAGTGTCTCTTTGCTTCTAGTTCATTTTGTTCAATGGCCAGGTTAGCCTGGATGTTAATGCAAATAAAGTTATATTGTTCAGGAGTTAGGGTGGTAATCGTGGGATTCCTACCTTGCAGTCTTAGTGACTGGTGAGATGGCCCCTGAGGATTCATCTTGCCAAGGGCAACTATGGACTCAACAACGGTGATGGGACCCGAGATTGTGGTACCGAAATTGGTAATAGGCATGACAATGGTGTTGGTGTGCACAGGGTCCATTGTCAAAGTGTCTAGATGTAAGAGCATAAGAGAGAAAATAAATGGCTAAGTGTTAGAGAGAAAAAATATGGTTAAGTGTTGAATAGTTTACAAAGGAGTTTCAGCATATAAAAATGTACTACAGCGTATGGACACCAGAAGTAGCGTACAAGGAGTTTCAAGAGGTACAACGTATAATCAATGTGCATAGCATATAAGGTAGGGTGAGGAGCAGCGTATGGTGCTCCTGTTAATAAAAATAGGGTGTGAACGCCAAAGGAGTGGTGTAATATAGCTTGTGGCATATAAACAAAAATGTTGAAACATAAATAAATGATGGTGCAGTGTATGACCTGCAGAACAGCGTCTGGACACTGGATGGGACATCTGGGTGAGAAAACTAAGTTCTGAACGTAGCATTTGAGAAGAAAACTTAGATCTAGACATTGTGAATAGCATTAGAAAAGAGAGAAGGATGAGGGACGCTATAAACAATGTTTGAAACTTGTAGAGAGTGTAGGATGCTGTGGGCAGCATCTAGATCTAAAAGAGGAGGGTGCAAGACACTATGATTTATCAATAGGAAACAACACTTGAACGCTTGGAAAACTTTGAAAAAGCATCTGGACTAGAAAACAAGATTTATCAATAGGAAACAACACTTGAATGCTAGGAACAAGGTAGCATAGGAATGTTGGCAATCACAATAGCATGTGAACGTTGGATCTGGGATTCTAAGAGGCAGATCTAATAGAGAAACAACCCTCCTTTTAGTGATAATTTATTGTACCATCTGAAATCATCGGCGAGAGGCTAGAATGAACTAGCGCTGAGAGATCTATGGACAAAATAGTAAGACCCTACCTTCGCTTGAGGGTAAGCTAGGATTTAATGGAGGCAGAGTGCCTTGAATGGTCTGCACGTGGATCAAACAAGGACTTCCCAAAATGTACACAATTGTGAAGCATTGGATGATACATAAACAAATGCAAAACTGAACATAAACAAATGAAAACAAATGTAAACTGTTTAAATAATGAAATAGGAAAAAATGTGAATAGGGAAAATAATGTAAACTTCAAGAATCTGGGTAATAATGAAAAATGTTTGTATTGATAAACAATTACAATGTGCACCGGTCAAAAAGAAGTTGCAGATTGGTCACAAGGTGCACATTTAGCCTCGATGGATCAGAACGGATGCTGGGAAGATGCAGGTTTTGGATTGTAGGTGTATAGCACCCAAGTCTGTATGAAGCCTAGTGTATGAGATTGATGCCCAGATTTCCTCAGTGTGTGTGATTCCAATTCTCCCCCCAACCCTGATCTAATGGAAAATAGGAGATTTATAGGATTTTGGTTGCAGGGTGAGAAAACTTTGGATCAAGTGATAGGTGTGTGCATTGACTAGATGCATGAAATGTTACATTGTATAGTGTCTAGCATGGCCAACTTTTACGTTGGCGTATGAAGCCCACAACATATGAACTTGGCACGCTGAGAGAATTTGAAATTTACAAAAGAATCTTTATGTTATAATAAAGAATTGTGTCTTTGGCCTCTGGATCTATGCTCTGATGTGCTATTTTCTTCATCAACGTGTCTTGGTAGAATCTGGCATGTTTCGGCAGGATTTAGCATGTCTCGGCATCAGCGTCTAGTATCCAGCATATGGGAATTCAGTGTCACAAGTGCACACACTATATCATATGCTGCTCCATATGTTGCCATACGCTACCATACGTGTGCAACCAAAAAAGTACATTGTGAACCCAATTTTGACCTCTGAAGCCTATTTTAAAAGTAGATCTACATGTATGATGTCTGGAGGGTTCTGTAGGTAAAATTTGAGTCTATTTTACTTGGATTTGATGTTGTTTTGGATCACTTTGGGTTGGTTATGCTGGGCTTACATTGGCCAGTGTAAGCCTTAGCGTGACCAAGTTAAACTGCCATCTCTGAAGCTGGGTTCTATACACTGATGCCTATTTCTTGATGCCAGAGTGCTGGGTGTCCTCTAGGGTGCTCTAGATGCTATCTTTTGACTCATATTAATGCAATTTTAGTCCTGTTTCATGTGGTTACACTGTTCATACGTTGTGTAGCATATGAAAAAGTAACCCCAGTGTCATCAAGTCAAAATAGCATATTTGAGATCCAAATTTGGAGTTTTTTGAAGCTGGTGAATAAGTAAGAGTGCTGTCCATTCCCAAGGGTTGCTCTAGTGTCAAGGATGCTACCTAAACCTACTTGTTTAACCCTATTTTTGCTTGGTTATGCTGTGCTTTCACTGTGCAACGTAAGCTAAGCATATGAACTAAAGAATGCATCATTTGAGGGTCAATATTTGCATTTTTGAAGCTTTTGATCATACAAAACTGTTGCCTGGCCCCCAAGAGTCAAATCCATATCAAAATGTTTTCTTGAGACATCTGAATTGGGCTATTTTAGCATGGTCACACTATGCATACCCTGTGCAGCGTATGAAAATGTAGCTCCAGCATCATCAACTGAAAATACCTTATTTAAGGCCCAAATGTTGATTTTCTGGAGGCTAGAAGCTGTTGGGAGCCTTGGTGAAGGTCATGGGGGATCCTTGTGCTTGATTGTAGTCTATTTTGACTCAGTTTTGGGCCTCCAAAAGTTGGTTACGCTGATCCTTATGCTATGTAGTGTAAGCAAAGTGTACTTAGCCAAAACCAAGCATTTTGAGCCCAAAACTTTTGATTCTGGATGTTGGAAGTTTGTGTAGTCACCTGTGGGCCCTGGGGGAACCTTACTTGTTGAATTGTGAACCCTTGGGGGCTATTTCGGAGGCCGCCAGGTTTGGTCATGAAACACCACAAAATTTTGAGCTTAGTACTTGTCCAACACCAAGCAGGTCCCTAGGACCCCCAGACGACCACAGCTACATTCGATGTCACACTTGGCAATTTCGGAGATCCGATGTTTAATTTTTATTAAGTATGCAGTCCCAGCGTATATGCCCAAGTGTACATTCCTAGCGTATATGCTCAAAATCACGGTGTATACGCCCATCATGTACGCTCAAGTTCATAGCGTATACGCCCAGCGTACACACCACATATGTACGCCCAGCAATAAGATCCCTAGAGACAGCACAGAAATAGCACTGCAGAGCGAGATTTGGCACAAGGCAGCAAACATCAGCGTGTACGCCCAGTGTATAAACCCAACACATCAATGTATACACCCAACGTATACGCCAGCGTCCATGACATCTACGCCTAAGTGCACACGCCCAGCAAACATCAGCGTATACGCCCACAGTTTACACTCACTGTAGATAGTGTATACGCCCAGCATATACGCCCACATGTAACATATTGTACACTTGTATTTTATGCTTTTCCGCCCAGTCAACACGCCACGTGTCTCCCAACCCGAGTCTAACGCCAAACCCTGTATAAAAGCCCGATTCTTTACGAAATCCGGGAGGTTGGAAAAAAATTCCCAGAGCACACCAGAGAGCAGAGACGCTGCGAACCAGAGCACAAAACCTGTTACGCTGGACAACCCTGTATGCTGAGCATACAACCTCTATGCCATGCCTTTAGTGTGAACCAGCCACAATCATCCTTGCATCCACCGGGGCTTTTCTTTTGCCTTGTGTTGTAATCACAACTACGCCTAAGTGCACACGCCCAACAAACATCAGCGTATACGCCCACAGTTTACGCTCACTGCAGACAGTGTATATGCCCAGCGTATACGCCCAAATGTAACATATTGTACACTTGTATTTTATGCTTTTGCACCTAGTCAACGCGCCACGTGTCTCCCAACCTGAGTCTAACGCCAAACCCTGTATAAAAGCCAAATTTTTTACGAAATCTGGGAGGTTGGAAAAAAATTCCCAGAGCACACCAGAGAGCAGAGACGGTGCAAACTAGAGCACAAAACCTGTTACGCTGGACAGCCCTGTACACTAAGCATACAACCTCTACGCCGTGCCTACAGTGTGAACCAGCCACAATCATCCCTGCATCCACCGGGGCTTTTCGTTTGCCTTGTGTTCCAATCACAACTACGTTAGACCGGTGCATTGTACTTTCATTCTGTAATGCCATTGTTACATTTTCTTCCTACAATTATTTACAATATGCATTAATTCATGAATGTATTCTTTTTACGCTTGTTTACATCTATGCTCTGTTTTCATCATTTACACTGTTTACGCTCTGATTTACACCCGTTACGCCGTTTACGTATAACCCAGTGTACAACACTTCAGTGTATGTTCGGGGAAATCCTTGTCTGATCCGCGTGTGGACCACCCAAGGTACTCTACCTTCGTTCATTCCAGCTTGCCCTCAGGCAAAGGTAGGATCTTCTGTACACGTCCTATGATCCCACGACCTCTGTTTCCTTCCAGCCGGAGATCAACGATTTCAGGTGGTACAGAATTTGGCGCTAGAAGGAGGGCCTCTTCTTAAAACCTTACCTGCATGCTTCCCAGCATTTACGTTGTTGAATGTTTATGCTGTTCAGTTTTAAACCATCTACAAACTATCCAGCGTCTACGCTGCTTAGTGTCTACGCTGTTCGGTTCACACCCCTCCATCCACAAGTCTCCCAGTGTCTACGCTGTTTGCCACACGACGGTTCTGTAAGATCCCTAGCGTATACGCTGCTGAATATACACTACACGCTTTACGTTGAAAATTTTGCCTACGCTATACACAACTGCTAAAGTTTACGCTACGCTTTTTGTTTTTACGTCGTAGACTTGTCTACACTACACACTGAATTTCTCTGAAATTCTGTTTATGCCCCCTCTTTATGCTGCAAACTTGATTACGCTACTGTTCATGTATACCACACTCTGTACACTATAAAACTTGTTTACGCTGCACCCTGACACTCTATATGCTTTCTTGCACATATGCTGCACTCCTTACGCTATAGACCTATCTATGCTGCTTTCCACTGCACTTTATACACTATAATCCTGTGTTATGCTGCATCTTGATGCTGTATACGCTATCTTGCATATACACTGCACTCCTTATGCTGTAGACTTGTCTATGCTGACCCTATACGTTGTCTACGCTGACGTTATATGTTGGACGTTGAAGCGTATATGCTGCACATTACCACGTAAGTTTACGTAGTACTCGGTACACTAATTCTACACTTCTATACCATGTCATACCCTCGACAGGTCATCATGAACCCCGTGAACACCACTGCTACAACCGCTCAAGCCACCGACGTTGTGGGCACCATGGCCGGCCAACAGCCCACGGTCCAACCCACAGCGGGGCCTCGTCGGTCCCTTAGGCTGCAAGGGAGGAACCCATCACCCCATGTCATAACCCAAGACCAGTACAACTTCATATGTGTGAAGATACAAGCCGGTCTAGCCGTGGACCGAACCGAAATAGAAGTCAAGAGGTAGTACGAGCTTTTCTACAAGGGAGGGTAGTAGTTTATTCCTTCCCCATACGATGTCATCCATGTCCCATAAGCTTACTCTGAGCTAATCACACGACTCCTCCTGCAAAGGAGTCAATCTTGGGATCAGCCTGCATCAGATCCTGAACTGGAAGAGGAGGATGATTTCGCTACCCAATCTGAACATGAAGACTCGTATCACACCCTTAGCCTGCAGGCCCATGTTAACCCCATGTTTCATTTAAGCACAGGGGAAATCATGCCCATCCAACCCCTCAGGTTCACCCAGGTGCAAGTACCTCCATCGGAAACATCAACGCTGGTCCATGTTCCTCCTCCGACTGACCCGCAATTCTGCACATTCCCTTTCACTATTATCCCCGCTGCAACGGTCAGCCCATCCCCGCAAGCACCACCCCCACATAATAACATGGGAACAACCTTTGCACCTTGAGTGATAGGGATGCCACATGTGATACCAACATCCACATCCGCTCATTACATTCCCCACATCCAAACACATGGGGTCCCTTCAACCGCTGTAACCCAACAGGGACTTCCACCATAAAATGTAGCTGGTCAATGGGAAACGATGGATGTGCCATCACATAAACCCTCTCACCACAACATGCCACCCCTTCCCCAAGTACAGATGCAACCACCACAACAACAACCTCTCACCTACAATGTGCCATCCCTGGTGCCACGCACTATGAACATCCCACAAGCGCAACCACTAACCGCACAGCTTTCAGCCTTTCAACCTACCATGCAATACTATAATCTGTACAATATACCACAACCCCAAGTTGCCATGTCACCTAGTGCTCAAGACTGGGCAGACACCAAAAAATTAATGCAAGAATTAACTGACGAGGTAAAGCGTCTCAAAATGGCTGCCGACGGAGAGCTGAAGGTAGTGGACTTCTAACACAATGACCCCATTAGCCCTTCTGTCCCGTCTCTAACCTTTCCCAAAGGCATATCATTGCCAATACTAACTAAATATAATAGGGATATGGACCCCAATGCTCACTTAATAATGTTTAGATTAGAATGTGCATTGCTCCAGGCATGGCCACATGCCATTTTACGAGTATTCCCTATGTCCCTCGGAGGGAGAGCACTCGATTGGTACCAGGCCCTGCCGAGGAACTCTATATTTTCTTTGGAAGAGTTGTTACATCAATTCGTGACTAGATTCAAATATAAATTGAAACCTAAAGTGACATTGGATAGCCTCGTACAGGTTAAACAAGCCCCCCTTGAACCTGTGCAAAAATTCATTCAGAGGTGGAGTGCCGCTCTCAATGAGCTACACGAGCCAATCCCCCAGACATATCTGCTCAAAATTCTAAAGGGGGTCGTTAATGACTTCTTCAAATCTAAATTGTACTATCTTAATGCACGTAATCTTAACCAAGCTTTTGTATAAATCAAAAATATAGAAGAGGTGGCTCAAAATAGCCATGACCCCGCATACTTAGCCTTCAAAAATCAACATAGCAAAAAGGATAAAGACAAGGCTAAAGAAACCATAGTAGCAATAGCGGAAACACAACGACCAAACAAGGCACCAGTAACCCCTACTAACTATACTAGGCCTACTCCTGCGACTATGCCAGAATCATCATCATCGCATAACCCAACACAAAATCGTGCAAGAAATTTTGAGAGGAAAGAGCCTTCTCAATATACGCTGTTGCCTATGAAGCTGTCCCAGCTATTCGATCAACTACTGAAAGCTAGATTAATGAAACACAAATAGTTATCCCCCGTGGCCATCTAGAGACATGATCGGTTCTGTCAGCTCGTACAGAATCCAAGCCTAGTGACGCTGGATGAGCCTCCAGTGCCCAAAGGTTTTAGAATGGATCGCTTCTACGATTATCATTAATGCAACGGGCATGGCATGGATTACTGTTTCACACTGAAGAAAGACATACAACGAATGATCGACAAAGGACATATCACCTTTGATGAGGCCAACCCGGTCAACCCACAAAACCAAAGAGGCGCCGTATGTTATCAATACAATCTGCCTTGATGATGAACCCGAGATACCCAACATTAACATCGTCTACCTTGAGTATAAACAACAAACACCTAACCAACTGTTCGTAGTGCATGTTCCTCCTACTCCATCCACATTCATGCCTCAACCACCACCCGTCCCACAAAGACCATACGTAGTGCGCATACCTCCTACTATCACTACCCCGAATCTTTCAACCCCTCCTACTCAGCCCGCCCCTTTCATAGTCTGAGTGCTGCCCGTAGTGGCAACAGCGGAGGTCCAACCTCCACCTAGACAAACCCCATACGTTGTTAGCACATTCGCAAGTCCTAATGTTCACCAAGCTTCCACCTCAAATACACAAGGTAAACCTACTCCCTACATCATTAGGATACCCAGCCAGCCTTCTGCTCAACCACATCCGACTGTACAACCGCAACCTCACCCAGCTCCATATGTGGTACAGATCCCAAGGCAACCCGAAGCGTCAAGACCAGCTCCACCTCCACACCACATACGAGAATGCTTAGCAGATAAGCTTACGCATGAACGCTTGGAGAAAGAGCATCAACGGCTAGCTGTGGGGCCACCTAAACCCACTCCACTTAATGTCGTACCCATGACGCAACCCGACGGTCAATCAAGCACAGGAAATGAGGGTGAACCATCCAAACAACATGTCAAGTCTAAAATGATGGGTCTGAGCAAAAATGATGAACCAACAAAGCATGAAATAAAACTGTTGGGCCCAATGGACCCAATCACCACTGATACAAATGCCCCCAGCAGTAGAGACTTGGCAACGACTTTAACGCAAGTCACACAAGAACTCAAGCAAAAGAACACATCGCTAAGCTTGTATGACTTGGTTATTACATCCCAAACACATCGGGAAGCTTTGGTATGTATGCTAACGTCCATCCCAGTCAGTGAGAACTTGCCCCCAAACGAACCATCCATTCATGCCGTAATGTGCTCGTCCAAAGGGTCAATGTCCAAACCACTAAGCTTCCACAACGATAACATTAGAGTGGATAAGAAAATAGGGGAAGTGATAAAAGCCCCTATGTTCATAACAATACGTATAAATCAGTTCAAGATACATAGGTCCATGTAGACGATGGAGCTGCTACGAACGTGGTACCATTCCCCATCATGGAACAACTAGGGCTAACCGAGTTAATCAAACCAACCACAACTACATGTCTAAAATCGTTCAACGGGTCACGCGTGATGGTCAAAGGGATAGTAACCTTAGAATTCATAGCAGGGGACCAGTTTCCCACATCTGCTGACTTCGTGGTGGTTGATGAAATGCCAAGATTCAACCTGATACTAGGAAGACCCTGGTTGGCCCAACTCAAAGCCATCTCATCCCCCATACACCAAGAGATTCATCTACCTTACGAAGGTGGTGAAATTTTCATTTATGGGGAGGCTACTACTCCCATTATTTCATCACACATAAACATAGACCAAGGCTCAGATGTTGAACACAAAAAGCCTAGCCGAAATGACATGAACGAAGAACAACAAGTGGGCATTGATCCAAATCCACCCAAAAAAGAAGCACCTGCACCTGACATTGTACATACTCCTTCTCAATCAGAAACTAACACAGAACTCACCACAAATACTAAAACACCTAAAAACACTGACGTAGAATCCATCCCATCAGACGTGCCTTGGGTTGAATTACAATTCAACGTGATCAGCGAAGGGGACACTGAATACAGAATCATAACCATTGACACATTGCCTAACATTAAAAAGAAAAAAAATTAAAAAATCCCTAAAATAATACCATCACTCCATGTCCGAAACAACGTTAAATTACAACTCATCTAAAATGATGTTAAACTATGGCAAAGAAAAAACAAACAAACAAAACTTTAAACTATACTCCCTGTCCAGAATGACGTTAAACTATCATGTCCGCAATGACTTAAAACTAGCCACAATTAGAAATGGTCGGTCAACCGAGAAATCCACCATGTTATCCGAAATGTTACTTGTTTACAACTGGGGCCTGAAATGGCCTTAAAATACACATGGGGCTCGAAATGGCCTTAAACTACGCATGGGGCCCGAGATGGCCTTAAACTATGCATGTGGCCCGCAATGGCTTTAAACTAGATCACACACTTGTACTTCATTTTCCTCTTATGATTACATCTGCACATTATACTTAAAACAAAAAATATTTATAAAACCAAAATATTTTACATTGTCGTGTCACGTGTGCAATCAAGCTACCAATCAGCAAAAACATTTTATATATGCAATGCTGTACAATTATAAGTGTCAACTGTTTTTGTCCATCCCACAATTTTCGAGTTACAATTCCCATATCAATTTGAGTTAGCATAGTTCCAAAAGGTAAAATTAAAAAAAAAAACTAAAAACTAAGCATCTGGAACGAGAGGATCATCCCCTTTAGATCCACCGGCGTCAAGGGCCCCCGCTCCACTGGAGCCAGCTTCTTGGGCATCGTCACCACCTTCATCCTGAAAATAAAATGAGACAACCAATGTAAGAACAAGAGAGCATTAAAATTACAAAAATTCTTTAGCAAATCAATTTCACAATGACAAAATACTTACCATAGGAGATCGCCCCAAACCAAACTCCAATCGACGAAGGATTTCCTCTTCCGAAACACTAGCCCAATCTGTCTCACCAAGGCCTAGGTCGACGTCTGCTAAAGCCTTTCCCTTGTCAACAGCCGACCAGACAGGATGTTTCAGAGGAAATTCACTCACGGTAACTTCCCCAGAAGCAGTAGTAATAACCCTCTTAGGAGATTCCATCTCAACTATGGTGTTCTCCGCAAAAGTATCGAACGCAGAATGTAAGCCCAAGCCCTCTATGAACATCTCAAGTTGTCGTTTCTCTATAGAAACTTCTTTCAATGATTTCTTATAGTGGTGCTTATGATTCTTCTCATCTTGGCCCCACTTACGCACCTTGGATGTGAATGCCTTCCAATCCTGGCACTTCAGATTCAATAGGTCTATCTGGGCTTTACGTTCCGTGAATCTTCGAGTTAATGACGCATGGCGATTTAACAAGTTCCAATATCTACTGTAGGTAATCTTGGATGTTCACCAAGAACTATCACCTGCTAATCGGGCCAAAGAGAATTCATAACGAGCTTTGAGATCATTACATTTGACTAATAACTCGGAGACTTCCTTCTACTTTGTCTGGATCTGCAACCATAGTTGTTCGATGGATCGCCTACAGGTCCACACTGACTTGGTGTTATGGACAAGGCTTTCCGCCACGTCATTATAAACCGATCTTGGTACCTGTTCCACTTTTGGGGGTAGTGTAGGCAAACTGTCAATTTTTATTGCCTCGGAAGGATCCCACTTCAACTTGGCACCTATGCGTACTAAAAGATCAAACGTTAAGATAGTAGAAATAGGGTGTGACACTCTAAAATGACAAACCATTTGAAAACATTATACCTATTTTGGGATTGACCTCCTGAATCCATTCCACAACTTCGTCTGCGATCCCAGCCACAAAATCCATCATACTTGGCATTTCCGTCCAAGTAAATGGCTCACAGGTGCGTGATGAACTAACCTCTGCAGTCCTCTCAGGGGGAACCATCTTCATGTGTACGTCCAAGCGCACCGTCCTGGTTTCACTACCTGCGTCTGAGAAAAATGAAAGCATGAAGATAAAATACCGTAATGATGATAACTAATAGGGCAAGATAAAGTGAAATAAAAAGAAAACACACTGTGCACCTTGTCACCCTCTGGGGGATCCTCTAAGTCCAAATTACCCTTGAGAAAACTGCTGAACATCTGGTCGACACCACCCTGGTCATCCAACGGCTCAGTTTCAGTGGTGTTTTCCTTTAACTCCTCCGTTCCTCCTCCCTAATCCTTTTCCACATTTTCCTCTTCATTATTCCACTCCATGTTGGTCTCCTCCTCCTCAGTAATGGTTTCTAACGCCTACTTCCTCACTTTTCAAATCAAGCCAAAGACATCAGTGACGTGTAAGGGATCGGAGAAAAAATTATGAGCGAAACAAAAATAATAAAACAATGAGCTGGCGAAGTCTACATACCAGGCATCTTGAATCTTACGCACTTTACTCGTGGTTCCCTCACATTAGAAGCCTTCCCAGTTGGGTGTTCCTATCTCTTCAGCTTTGATTTAGCCTGGCCAACTGTTTCTTTGATAACCCACTTAGCTCTTCTTGTAGTGAGAGGCACCTCATCTGGCTCTAATCCCAGTCTATCGTAAGTATGAATGGAGGTACCCGATGATCCCCTGGTCATAATAGACATGGACTCATCAATGCCCTCAGGAGCATCTTCTGATTTGGCTGTTTCAAACAGGTGGTTGATCCATGGGCGGGATATTTGACCCCGATCCCGTAGAACAAACTTGTTGTCCGCACGGACTACCAGAAACTCGGCAAAGTGATGAAGGTAGTCAGCGAAGAAAGCAAAGGTAAAGTGGGATTGTGCCTCAACATTCGAGCTCAATCACACTATCTCCTTGTGCAAGCTAGACAACAAAAATTCAGCCCAGTTATAGCGCATGCCAGTTTCTAGGATAGTTCGCATGACGCGTGTAGCCTCAACCCCAAGACTCCGTACCTGAGAAATGGTTTTGGGGAACACCTGCGATCTAAACAGGGGGTATAGTTCATTTACCTCCTTAACCTTTACTTTCCCCTACATCAGGAACCCCTTGGCACCCTTGGCTAGGCCTAGCCAATCCTCCAATTCACGCACCATTTGGAGCTCTTTATGAGCCCTGTCTAAAACTACACTTATGCCATCTGCTGGTACCCCAAATAAGTTCGAAAAAAACTCTAGCGACAGGTGGAAAACTACCTTAACACCCTTAATCTAGGTGCTGTAGTGGGAGAGAGACTCGTTAAAAGAATCTACGATCCCAATCATTTCCCCTATTGAAACATCAGGACTTGGGGTCATGAAGAGCTCCATAAGGCCGACATTGTCCAAGCAGCGAACAATAGATGGTGAAGCATGGTTACGTAACCATTTTTGGGCCTTAGTCACCTCCCCGAACTTCATTGACAGGGTTGTCTCAGTTCATCCAGTTGTAACAGGATCCCCGCCAGGAGGTGCGTCAACTGCAAATGCAATTCAGTATTGTCATATCAGTATAACCCTCGGTAGGTAAAACATGTTAACACATCTAGGAAGTGTTGTCATTTACCGCCAGTGGTGGATTTGGATGTGCTGCTTGGACCAGATTCACGAGGGAAAACTGGCCCCTGGTCTGACCAATCTTTGTCCAGCCATCCACGAGCTTGGCACATCGCCAACGCACTAGAGAACCGTTGGTGAAAATAGACAATATCCCCGTTCATTAGAGCTAATATAGCTTTACGAAGGGTGGGACCCGCCATGAAGGCCTCTAGAGCGGTACGAGCTAAGGCAAGCCCATCATCCTCGACACAGATTCTGTCCACATTAACTTTAGGCCTACAAACAAAAGGATGTCAAAACTGAGGCAAATGCCAAACGAACGACGAAAAGAAATCATAAACTTGAACGATGATACCTGCCCACCTGGTACACTGTGCCAGGAGGGTTCTGGAATAGCGTGTGTGCACACGTGGCTAAAAACAAGGTGTTCTCGGGATAGTGCTTCCCTCGTGGTAGTCGGGCCCACACGTGCGCCAATGGGCATGTGGAACTGGTCTTGCGGGCAAAACCATCCTCATTTGTAAGCTGCCCCTCGTCGATGTCTTCCATGAAGACAACGACACCCTCCACGGCTCCTGGCAACATTGCCTCAATTATGCTCTGTGCCAGTAGTACATTCAGGTGTGACCAGATAACTACTTCAAAATTGTCCAATATGAAGGATAGAAATTTAGATGCGCCTTCTCTGAACCAAACCCCGTTGGGGTCCACGGTTAGGTCCGGGGTAGGCTCATCCGCCTCCGTGGGGCCAAACCATGTTAGCATCCCAACAAGCTCAACCACAAGGAGAAAAGGCTTGGTATCCCTGCAAACAACCAGAGTACCAACGTAAAATCAGCCATGCATCAAAACAACGCAAAAAGCAAAGGTTCACATCCTAGACTGACACCTAGAAAAATTTTCTAACTGTTTACACTCAGCGTATACGCTGCTAAACTTAGCGTACATGCTGCCAAAATTTGTTTACGCTCGGTGTATATGCTGCTAAAACCTAGCGTATACGCTGTCAAACTTTAGTTATGCCCGACGTATACGTGGCCTGACCTAGTGTATACGCTAACAACTAACCATTTACGCTGTTGCCCGAACCTCTTACGCTCAGCGTATATGCAGAAGAAAATTTCAGCGTATATGCCACAGAAGTGGCCAGCGTAAATAGTCTACGCTAAGACACCGAACAGAGTTTATGCCGAAAAATAGTTTACACAAAAATAACTCTATGCTGCAACACACTGGAAAAGAGCTAACCTCTTACGCTCAGCGTATACGCTGAAGAAACCCTCAGCGTATACGCCATCACAACGTAAATTATCCACGCTGATAAAATAGAAAGATTATGTTGACAAAATAGAACTTCATGCAGAGAACACTTACCACACCGTATACGTTGATACAACTGTCTACGCAGTGCACTAAAATCAGATTACGCTATGATAGTCTACGCTAACCCGACTACGCTGTGAATTTACATTCGGCATATACGTCGACATCTCTATGCTGAGCTTTACGCTGGGCGTATACGCCGAGACCCTATATGAAATTATCTATGCTACAAAGCATGCACAAGAAAAATAACTAACAGAGGTGGGATTGGAGCCTACCTGTGTGATGTTCCAGGCCATGATGGAATTCTTGGTTGCGGCAGGCAGTGCACCATGGCTTCGCTCTCTTTTGTGAAGGTCAAGTCAAGACTCTTCCTCCCCTGCCCTTCCACCTCCTTCCCTTTGCCCATCTCGGTGTCTACGCTGTGATTGCTAGCTCACGCTGAGGGTTGAAGCTCTGTACGCCTACGCTCAACCTTCTACGCTCGACGTCTATACTGGGGTTTGCTCGGTTAGTGTCTACGCTGGGGTTTGAGTTACGCTTACGCTAGGTTTCGCTATTTATGCTTACACTTGCTCAGTCGCTTACGCTCAGAAATCCTATGTGACAAATGATGCCCCCCCCCTTTTTATAGTGCTCCGCCGACGCTGATGCCGCTGCTTACGCCGCCGCCGCCCATTTTGCTACTTTTTGACTTTTTACTCATTTTTTGCCAAAAATTCGCTCAAGAATAATAAAAAACTATATATTTAAATAAAATAGAAATTGCTACATCCATAGTTCCCTTGTGAACCCCACCCTAGGCGTTTACGCTGAACATTCCAGCGTGAACTGCCATTACAGCCTGGTATGGCCTTAAACTACCATGACAGCTCGGTATGGCCTTAAACTGCCATTTCTAGGTTACATGCGGCCCGGTATGGCCTTAAACTGCCATGATGGCCCAGTATGACCTTAAACTGCCATGACAGCCCGGTATGGCCTTAAACTGCCATGCGTCCTGGTGTGATGATAATCCACCATCATGCATGTACACATAATCTAAAATTGTCAAAAAATGTAAAATGATACCCATTAGCTCATTTAGCTCTCTGTTTATTGGCAGGAGCAAGCCCGATGGATTACCAGCACTTAACCGAACCATTAATTATCGATGGACCATACGGTAGAATTACAAGGAACATCAACATAAACCTCATCCACTTAAGTTCATCAATGGATGACGCAGTCATAGCCTCAGCACAGCAAACAGCAGACAACTACAAAAGTATGACAAAATCCCTTGACATAGAAGCCAAAAATATCATCGAAGACCCATTGAACGAAACCCCCATCACCATGCCCAATGGGGAAATTAAAATATTGAAATTAAGCACTTTACTAAAACCGCAATTAGCCAAAAACATTGAAGATGTGCTTAGGGAAAATATGAAAGCATTCGCTTGGTCTTACATGGACATGTCTGGGTTAGATCCTCGAATTGTCCAGCACAACATTATCCTTGACCCGAAATTGAGACCGATAAAACAAAAGGCACGAAAGGTTAAACCCGAAGTGGCATTGGCAGTTTGTAATGAGATCAACAAACTTTATCATGCTAGTTTCATCCGGGCTATTGATTACGCCGAGTGGGTATCCAACATGGTCATTGTTCCAAAAAAGAATGGAAGCATTTTCTTATGCATTGATTTCTGGGATTTAAATGTAGCAACCATAAAAGATGATTTTCCTCTACCCAGCATCGATCAACTTGTTGACTCGACCACTGGGCACGCACTATTGTCTTTTATGGACGGCTTCTCGAGATACAATCAAATACGCATCAACCCGGAGCATCAGCTTCGAACAACCTTTATGACACCATGGGGAATCTTTTGTTATACAATGATGCCCTTCAGTCTCAAAAATGCTGGGGCCACGTATCAAAGAGCAATGACGTTCAGCTTTAGCGATTACATGTTACACTCACTCAATGACTATGTAGAAGACATTGTGGTTAAGTCAAAAACATCCGAACAACATATAGAAGACCTTGACCTAGTATTAAAATGTTTTTTAAAGTATGAATTGAGACTCAACCCAAAAAAATGCATCTTTGGCGTCAAGACAGGAAAATTGCTTAGATTTATAGCCTCAGATGTAGGGATACGAGTAGACCCCAACAAGGTTCAGGCCATAACAAACCTGAAACCACTAGGCAACCTTACCAAACTTCGAGGTTTACAAGGTAGATTACAATTTATCAGGCACTTCATAAAAAAGATGACAGACAAACTAAAACCTATGAACCACCTGTTACGCAAAAACGTCCATTTTGAATGGACTCCGCAGTGCCAGGAAGCATTCGATAACATTAAAATGGCACTTGCCCAATTACCCATGATTTATCCACCCAAAGCAAGCGAAGGTGGCACGAACAATTGATATACGCATTGTGGGCATACTGTACTACTTATCAAACTTCAACAGGTAAAACACCATATAGTCTTTTTTACGGTTCAGAAGTTGTTTTACCTATGGAATTACAGGTACCATCTTTAAGGATCACACTTTCCAGACTCCTCGACGACGGGCAGAACAATGATCTGCGCATCATTGACCTGGACTTGGTGGAGGAAGAACACATACGCACCCTCGATCAGATCGAATGATATCAAAAACAACAATGGTAGCAAGATCGGGATGACATCCATAAGCACCCCATCAAAGAAGGTGACCTTGTACTTGGTCATTAAAGCATTTGACAACGGAGCGTTTAAGCTCGCTGACATGGAAGGGAATGAGCTTGCCAATCCAACCAATCACTTGTTCCTAAAATCATTCTACGTTTGAGTACAAGAACAGGTACGTGTCAGTCCTAGATTATGACTTAATACTAATACCACAGAACAGTCTTGGACTATGACTTAAAACTGATACCATAGAACAGTCCTGGATTATGACTCAAAACTGATACCACAGCTTGTCCTGGAATCATGATGATAAACTAGTACCAAATAGCATCTGCAATGACGATAAAATAGCACCCACCCGGCATGATAGTAAACTGCCACCATTGCATTCACCAGAGTCCGCTAAGACTATAAACTGGTTTGCCTCTTCATGGTCCGCTAAGACTAGAAACTAGCAACGTAATGTCTACCACGACGCTAAACGGGCAATGTCCAACGGGTTATGGCATAAAACTAACCCATGATAGTCCGCCAAGACTATAAACCAGTAAATTCATCTCTGGTTCCTCAATCCGCCGTCACATTCAAACTTCATCAGAATCACTACATCGCTCGCCATCAGACAATCCCACCAATGTCACTGCCACTCATCTACAGTGCCTGAAATCTCTTCTAGTGTCTTTGTTCCATAAGTTGTTGTTTAAGTCTAAGCTCGCTTATTCACTTATGATTTTCATGTTTCCTTGGAGTTATGTTTGCAGGATGACACCCAGAGGCTTTCGCACAAGAATGCATTCATCATAAGCAGCAAGATGGGACAATGTTCACAGCACACATGGCAAGACTAAATCAAACTATTCGCTAGTACATCCCCATCTCCCAACACACTCTCTATCTATGCACTGACACAGTTTACTCAGTCACACCTTTGAAACACCTAGTACATCCAAAACTTTGAGCACACTGTTGCATACTGTAACACTTTGAGGGAGTTGCAACACACGACATAGCACTTGCACATGAGTACAGAATCAAAGAAAATTTTGTTCAAAAAAAAAATGCAAGACCCTTGGCACTTCCACACAAGCCCCAGGCAAGAAGGAAATTGTCTTAAAACCAAGTACTCATGTCAAAAATAATCAAAAAATATCCAGTTGCATGGCTTTGGCTCTCCTCCAACAGGCTTCCCCTAAAAATTAACCAAGGGCCCTGTTCCTCCAAAGAATGTAACATATCCTCCCATGGCTTTGGTCTCGCCAGCAAGTTCTCTTGAACATTATCCAAGAGGCTTGTTCCGACAAAGGACGCACATTACATGTCTGGATTCCAAGTCTGCTAAATGATGGCTATTGACAAGGATCAGCATGACACACACACCAGAGCATCCACTTTTCACCAAGCACAATCCCTTGGGTAATTACTAGTCCCCACAATCTCCATTCTCCTAATAGCTACAAAATTCCACTTTCCCAATCCCATGTACTACTGAACATGGCTGAACACGGTGCGATGGCATCTAGTCAAGTGGCAATGGACAAGGTCTCTATCAAGTTGCTTGTGGTGTTTTGTACTTCTTTGTCGACACTTCTTGGGTCAATTCCTCCAAACATCAACAAAGAGGGGCCAATGAAACACCACAAAATTTTGAGCTTAGTACTTGTCCAACACCAAGCAGGTCCCTAGCACCCCCAGACGATCACAACTACATTCAGTGTCACACATGGCAATTTTGGAGATTCGATGTTTAATTTTTACTAAGTATGCAGTCCCAGCATATACGCCCAAGTGTACATTCCCAGCGTATACGCTGAAAATCACGGCGTATATGCCCAGCATGTACGCTCAAGTTTACAGTGTATATGCCCAGCATACACGCCGCATATGTACGCCCAGCAATAAGATTCCTAGAGACAGCACAGAAACAACACTGCAGAGCAAGATATGGCGGAAGATAGTAAACATCAGCGTATACGCCCAGCACATCAGTGTATACGCCTGACGTGTACGCCAGCGTCCACGACATCTATGCCTAAGTCCACATGCCCAGCAAACATCAGTGTAACGATAGAAAATGTCAGTAGCTGGAATACCAAACAAAATCCGTATACACAGTCTTAACCATGGATCCATGCGAGGGTTGTGCTGGAGAAAACGAATCCACGGTGCCCTGAACGGTCTTGTCGATTAGAAAGGGACTTACTAAATCAGTAAATCGACGAAGATTATAGGTGTTTTGTGGAACAATTTGATTCGATAAATCACGAAAGGAAAGGAAAATGATGTAGATAAATTGCAATAATGATAACATTAACACAATAAAGGGAATTGGATTTAAGAGAAATGTATGATTTCAAGATCTATACTTTGACCCGAAAAAATGAGTATTTTCTATACAAAGTTACAATGGGAAGACTCCGATTATCTTGTGTGAAACATACACAGAATGATAAGAAAAAACTGTTTAACAAGGAGTGTAGAATGGAGCTCGGTCTACCTTGTAAGTCAAGATGAACTGCAAGGAAGGTCAAGCTCGGATGTCTATCAACCAACTATGTCTGGTCAATAGATCTTGCCAACCGCACCAGATGATCTCTCGATCTCTGATCTATCTTCTTTGCTTTGGATGGTCTCTGCTCAAAGCTGCCAAGGATCATCGATGGGAGAACTGTATTTTTGCCAAAAGGTATGATCGCTCCTGCTACCAAATGCTCGAAAATATCTCTTGTTTCTGCTCAAGGATGATAACTGCCAAAAGTTGAAGATGTCAGTCACTACTCCTCTCTCCAAAAAATCAATTGTCCAGAAGTCCCTTCCTTTCTTCGCCAACTAGGGTATTTATAACATGCAGAAAAGGCACGACCTTGATGACATGTGTCCTGAAGTTTCAGGATGCCGTTGACTTGACAAATTGGTTGTGTCATGTCACATTGCAATGTACGCTATCAACACTTTTGCCGAAGCTGCTTCATGATTACGCATAATATGCTTATCAACGTATTGCGTGTATGGATAGCAAGTGCGTAACTGCTTTAGCTGGCTTTACACTGTATTACACTTGTTTACGGCTGCGTAGCGTAATGAGCATAAGGCAATCAATCTTGCAAAAAGAAAGGATCCAATCTGTTGCGCTTCCTTTGGACTTTGCCTTTGGCCTTTTTGGAGTTCATTACCCTGCCTTGTGTAACAGAGCGTGAATCCGACCCTGGACAAACGACTTAGTAGGATATGCAAGAAGTCGCATATTATGCTGCTTAGGCCTTAAGCTTCACCAAATCTACTGAAGTAAGTTACCTTCTAATGTCCGACTATGTGAAGCAAAATTACGCTAAGCATCATTACGCTATGTTGCGTAATGTAGCATAAAGACAAAAAACATAGTAAAATTGAAACTTATAAGGAACTTGGAGACTTGATGTCGGGCACCATTTTGCCTTGCTTTGCCTTATTCTACCTTCTGGAATTCTATCACGAACTTTTTCCTGAATCGTGAATCTTTACCTGAGGCTGATTCACAATTTCCATGGTGTTTCAATGGCCCCTCTTTGTTGATGGTTAGAGGGCTTGCCTGAAAGACATCGACAAAGAATACGAAACAACAGACCAATGAAAGTACCAACAACGTTTATCAACTGGTACTCAAGTGTCGCCCTGTCAACACAGAGGAACAAAGATGAAGGAAATGGGAGATAGAATGGTATGGGAGGAAACAGGTTTGGGGAAGATGCAAATGTGGTTTGGGGAAAACCCAAATGTGATGGGGATAGTGTCTTTACGCATAAGCACTCAGGCATTCTCCTACGATTACATTTGCATGGAGTTATGCTGTCATTTTGTATTAAAAAGGGGGTTGCATAAACGAATTGTGTTGCGTCTGCACGGCCTGGGTGAGATGTGTTTCACCCATTTTTCCGACCCTCACTCTTTTTTTTTGTGTCCACTAGGTGAATTGTATTACGCCGGTTCATGGACTTGATTGTAATGCAAATGCTAAAAGTGTGTGCTACGTATGTATGTTTTGCGTAAAGGAAGAAAATGTTGGAGATGCAGGAAAGGAAGAATTAGAGGTAGGATTATGGAGAAAACAGGGATGCACTCCTGAGTGAACAGGCAAACCTAAGCGACCATCTCAAAACGCTGTCTATACCTCACCACTCAGATGAACGCACCTTCGAATGACATCCTCTTAACAAGTAACCTACAACCAAAGAAGAGAATAGAGGATACCATTGTTCGTGCGAATTGCGGGTGAGGTTGTTGAAAAAAGTACTATTAGAGGAGAGATAAAGTGATCGAGCTGTGAAGGAGGAACTGTAGCACGAGGCCAGAGTCTTCAACCTTGACGCTCGGCCCTTGCATATTGTCGCCAAAGAACATCAGGCTCATTGCACCTGACTGGTTATGTAAAGAACCAGTTAGGTGAATCTGTGAAGCCAGAGCCTGATAGCGATGATGAGCAGAGATCCCTAGAGTCGTAATTGATGAGAACTCCTTTGGGGCTCCGGATGGTGAAACCAACCTCTCAGAGGTACCACTGCTATAGTGGGTGTAGTGACGGCATCTCTGAGGTGTCAGTAGTATGCCTTTCAGCACATCCGAGGAATCAGTAGAATGTCGGTGAGGTGGTGACACTGGGACTGTCTCAGCATCCCACTCCGTTTTTCTTACGGCTACACAGAGATGATTACGCTCACTTGACTTGCATGATGGCAGTTTGTGAGTCCCAATTTGTAATATTTCTCCTAACTTCCTAACTTCCTAAGTTAATACTTCCTAACTTGTTGGGCAAGTTGAGAGAGAAGTTAGCTAGGATATTTTGGAATGTAACTACCTTATGAACCTTATAAAAAGGCTTCAGGGGTGAAAAAAGGGGAGAGACCTTGGGGGGAGAAGACACTTGATACATCACACTTTGGGAAGGCTACTAGCTAGTACTTGGGCTCTCACTTGGAGACAGACTTTGATTCTTGGGAGAAGAGCATTTGTAAAAAGAAAGTGTGAAAGATTGCCTATAAGATGACTTGCTAAAGAAAATATTTCAGCCTCTTTGTCATGGTCCTATGAGTTATGTTTTTTATTTTTTATTTTGTTTAAATTGTTTAGCTAGTGGTTTAGATAGTATCATC
>MNCI01026115.1:246696-260854 GCA_015680685.1 Gnetum montanum
AAAAAACATCAAATAGTTTAAGCTTGACTAATGCAAAGCTCATGAATGAGGTTGATCCCCAAGATCCTCTTCCTCAGCTACTCCTCCTCCACTAGGGCCAGCCCCATCATTAACAGGTCCCTACAAATTGAAAAATGGAAAACAAAACAAAACAGGTAAGGGTAATAAAGCAAATCATAAACACAAAAAATAGGAAAATAGTAACACTAATAATGAAAAACAATAAAATCATATAAAAATGAATGCCACAATAAAACAATCACAAGTGAGGGAGGCCCCAAGTTGGCCTCCAATCACTGTAGAATATCCTTCTTGGGCACAATCCTCCTCCAAGCCAAGATCAATGCCAGCGAGTGCTTTACCTTTGTTCACGGAGGTCCAAGTAGGGTGCTCAAGAGAAAACACACCTATCACGGTCTCCCCAGAGGTGGTGGTAATCGTTCTCTCTAGAGATCCCTCCACCTCGGTGCACTCAGCAAACCTATCATAAGTAGACCGCAAACCTAACCCATCGATGAACATCTCCGCTCGGTGATGTTCAACTGACTCTTCCTTCAACCACTTCTTGTATTGATGCTTGTGGTCCTTTTGGTCTTGGCCCCACTTCCATATTTTGGCAGCAAAGGATTTTCAATCCTGACATTTCCTATTCAATAAATCTATATAAGCCTTCTAATCTGCTAAGTTCCATGTAGCCTGCACCTTACTATTCAAGACTGTCCAATAACGTGCATAAGTAATTTTAGATGAGCATCATGTGCTATTACCAGACAACCTAGCAGCAGCAAAGTCATAATCGGATTATAGATCCCTTTTCTCCTCTCTCTCTTTTGCTAGTGTCTCCTTCAGTGTGTGAACCTCATCCCATAGATGCTCAGTTGAATGCCTTAAAGTCCAAACTATCTTGGCATTCTGAATGACGCAACCAGAAATCGCATCATAGGTCTTTCTTGGGGCCTACTCAATATCCCCTAGTAACTCAATAAGAGCATCAATGTGGGTAGCTCCAGAAGGATCCCACTGGAGTTTGGTGCCTGCAAGTGTACACATAAACTAGGCATGATAAAAAATAAACACAAAGAAACATACTAAACCTAGATGCTTAGCATAACATGTAATGTACACGCACCTAGTTCAGGATGAGATTCTTGCAAGCTACTGACCACCTCATCAACAATGCCCATGAAAAAATCCATTTTGCTAGGCATCTAAATCCATGCCCTCAATGGGTCAATTGACGTGGGATGAGCAAGGGAGGTTTCTTCAATTGGAACCTATGATCCTAATGCAGCCTCTTGGGATATAGGTGCCTTAGGAATTCCAGCATCTACCCTAGAAGGGTCAAGATAGTCAAGAACAACACATAGAAATCAAAAGACATGGAATCTAGATTGAGCTAAAGAGGAACATACCAAAAAGACCTTCGCTGTATGGCCTAGGTGGATCACCAAACTGCAAAGATCCATCAAACAAACCATCAAGAACATCCCTTTCATCACTTGAATGCCTAAGTGCACCCAAGACCTCCACAAGCTTCATCCCCACATTGCTTGTCCCCTCCTCCTCTTGTGTGGCAAGAATTTCTTCCTCCTCAATTACTACTTCCTTTTCTTTTCCTTCCTCCTCATGTATAGAAGCCAAGATCTCTCTCTCCTTCTCCGGACTCTCCTTTGAAATAACAATAGAACCTTAAAGTTATTGTAGTATAGCTTGTAGGTATATCCAATAGCATATAAACCAAAACAAGAAAATATATAATAATAAAACAAACCACTTACCCTCAACTAGTAGTATAAACCGAATCTTCTTTACCCTTGGGGGTCTCACATCTAGGGTAGATTCTTTTACACATTCCTTCCTTTTCACCTTTGCCTTGGACTTTTCAACAATCTCACTAGTTAAGCATTTAGCCCTCTTAATAGATGTGTGCAGCCTGGGTGGTTCTAATCCCAAGCTATCACAGGAATGATGAGAGTGGTTGGCCATACCTTCACTAGTAATTGATACAAACTCTCGAATGTCTTTTGGTAGGTCCTGGGATCTAGTGGTGCTATATAAGTGGTGAATCCAAGGGTGGGATAACTGTGAATGGTCCCTCAATATATGGTGATTATTCTCATGAATCACTAGGAATTCAGCAAATCTATGCAAGTATCCTACAAAGAAAGCAAAGGTAAAGTGGGATTTTGCACGAATGCTTGAACGTAACCTGATAATTTCCCCATGAAGGTCAGATCCTAGAAATTGTGCCCAATTATATTGCATGCTTGTTTCTAAAACTACATGCATTACACGTGTAGACTCAATCCCAAGGATTCTCCCTTGAGAAAGAGATTTGGAAAATGCCTGCACCCGAAAAAGAGGATATAGGAAGTTCGCTTTCATCAATCGGGTATCCTCTCGGATGGCAAATCCCTTTGCGCCCTTGAACAAACCTAATCACTATTCAAGTTCCCTTATGACCTGTCCATCCTTAGTTGCCTTGTCTACGGCTACCATGGTGCCATCCATGGGAACACCAAAAAAATCAGAAAGAAACTCACTGGTTAGGTTGAATGATACCTTCACTCCCTGAACCTGTGTGGTAAAATGAGAAGCATCACCATTGAAAGAGTCAACAATCGCAACCATCTTAGTAGTCGAAATGATAGGACTCAAGGCTGTAAACAGGTCCATCAAACTAGCCCAGGTGAGGCAACTAATTATCAAATTAGAAGCTCACTTCTGTAACCACTTTTGTGATTGCTCTACCTCCCCATACTTTGTGAAAAGCGTAGCCTCAGTATGCCCTGTAGTAATAGTAAGTTCTTCAGGGGGGATGACTACTAAAAAATAAACATAGAGCGAAAAAGTTAGAAAAGGGATGTGACACACAATGATGCAACAAAAAGGAAAATAGAGTTTAAGGTGCAGTCACCTACCATCTGTGACTAGTAAAGGTGAGGTGGGCACATGATCAATCCTTTGAGGAAAGATTGTCCCATTAGGAGACCAATCCTTATGCAACCAACCACGGGCCTGGCAATGCTCAAAGGCTCTTGAAAATTTATTGTGGGAGTCAATGAGGGCCATCTTGGTCTAGTCTAACACTATGGCATGAAGAATGGGGCCCGCCATAAAAGTCTCTAGTGCTATGTGCACTAAAGTAATCCCACCATCATCATCATGCATCCCATGTTCATCAAAATGGGGCCTACATAGGGAAAACAACATTCACATTTAGATGATGACATAGAATTAAAAAATAAATCACAAATTAAAGTAAGACACAAAAGAGCATACCTGTCCACTTTGTATACTATCCTAGGTGGGTTCTAAAATAAAGTATGCACACGGAGGGCCAAGAAAAGTGTGTTGTTGCTGTTGTAATGACTACAGGTAGGCAGCTCCCACACACGAGTTAAAGGAAGAGTGGATCTAGGACCCTCAATAGGGCCTCCCTCCACTCTAAACAGTCCCTCATCGATATCAGTGATGAAGGCTAGCATGTCCTATGTCACCCTAGGCAAAACAGTCTCAATAATATCACAAGAAATCTATTCACTTAGATGAGACCATATGACAACACTAAAATTTTGTAGTATAAACGACAAGAATGAACTAGCGCCAGGATGAAACCATATTACATGGGGTCTAATTCGCATGTCATAAGGAGGTGTGTCTGGCCCAAGGGGGCCAAACCAAGTAAGTACCTCAACAAGCTCAATAATGAGGAGAGAATATTTAAGTCCCCTACACATAATTGAAACATTGGGTAAGTGAAAATCTAAGAACTAGCAATAGATCAATATCACATAAAACCAAAAAATCATATAAACAAATGTAACATCCCATGAGATGAAGTGTAATCTTATGCTTACTAAGGCACATTGAAAAATTTTTCAGAGCAAATCCATGTTTAAAATCCAAAAAATAATAATAAAAAATATAAATAATATAAAATTTAGAAATCATTGAACATCCTCTCAAAAGCAACTTTCTCAACATTCATGCTAGGTGCACCAAGTTAAGCTGGCTTGTAACCAAGTCACATTCGGCCTTCCAACATTCTACCTCACACTAAGAGCTGCTACTTGTTCTAAAAATGTTCTCCTTGAAAAACCCAGGACTGAAAACTAAAAATCAAGGTCATGTTGCCTTAGCCCAAAATCCAAAATCCAAGGAAAACTGAAAATCAAGGTCATGCTACCTTAGCTCAAAATCCAAAATCTAAGGTCATGCTACCTTGGGCGGAAATTCAGAAATTATGGTGATGTTTCCCTAGGGGAAAAAAATTGATTTTCATGGTCATGCTGTCTAGGAACCAAGATCTAAAATAGTCATGTGGAGTCACGTTGGGCCTTTATCCCTAGGTCATGCTGCTACTATCCTTCCAACAAAGTCATGTTGCTCCGACAGCCAAAAAATGCATGAAATCATGCTGCCTTGTCTAGGGCCAAAATTATATAACACTCATTGCTCTCTAGACATCGAAAAAAACCGAGAATAATAGTCACACTAAAATTCCCCAAAAACTCAAATTTTTGTAGTCACGATTCCCTGTAAAACCAAAAAAATTTACCCCAAAAATTCAAACTCACTCAATCTATTCCCTGCCCAAAACAAATTTGGAAAATTTGCAAGTAACGCTGAATGTTGTAGTCATGCTACCAAAAAAGGGCAAGACGCTCACTATACAGAAAAATTCTAGGCTCACGTTAATCTCCCCACAGTAGTCACGTTGTAAGAGGTCCTAAAATCAAACAAAAAAAATGAAAAGGGCAGGACTGAAAACCCTGCATCCATGCTACTGCCAAGAAGGTCGAAAACACTACGACACACAATCTGAGAATAGAATGAAAAAACTTGCATGTGGCCAAGCCCCACAAAAGAAAATTCCTAGTGCCTTATCTCCCTGGAAAAAAACCAAAATTTCATAGCTCACATTGTTCATACCATAAAAACTGAAAATCCCAGAAACCCAGAAAACCCCAAAATTGCAGCCATCAAGCCTTACCCTAGGTAACACTATTTTACTAGAGAAAAATTAGGGGAAAATAATTTACCTGTGAAGGGCCTTCTTCCACGTTGGAATCCTAACTTGGGGGAGACGTTGGAGGATCTCTTCACTCTCCTTCATGAATACCAGGGTTGCCTGCTTCCTTCCCTTATCCTCAGTTGCCTTTCCCTTACCCTTGTCTTTCATGGTCACACTGACGCTGATGCTAATGCCTTGGCTTGCATTGCACTCTGTTCATGCTATCCTCCAAGTTCCAACGATTCATGTTAACAGAAATGAGGCCTCCTACTTCAAAAAATTCCCTTTTCTATCCTCCCCCTAGTAATTTAATTTAATTTTAATTTAAGTTATGGTCTTTTATTTCCTCTCCTCATTTCCTCTTCTTATTTTAATTTCACTTTACTATAGTTGCATGTTGTTGTTTAGGTCATCTTCACCTTGTGCTTGCCAAGAATCCCTGTTCATTCTAGCCTTAGTGGATGAGGCCCAGAATTTCTTATAAAAAGAGGAGGAAAGTGTAGAAAACCAATAATGAAAATAAATAAACATATATAAACATTTGAAAATTTCATAAAATTTCATAAAACTCTAAAATCTCCATGACCTTATTGTCCACTCAAAAATTTAAAATTTAAATATAGAGTTTAAAAGTCAAAAATTTTTAAAATTTAAAAATAGTTCATACACTCAGTTCAAATGGCAAGTCAACAAGCAACCTAGTATGGCCTTGAAATTCCATGTGGCCTAGTATGGCCTTAAACTACCATAACTTCCACTGCATCTCCTAAATTTTTCAGTGCATAGCTTAATTATCCTATGTTCGTTTGCACTTTGTAACTCTCCTCCTGAGGGAGTGTCTCTTACTTCACTCCTGTTTTAATTTGCAGGAGTGAGCACCATGGCCACCAACAACATCCTCTCAATATTATCTCTCAATGGACCATATGGAGATGTAGAAAGAGTGATCCACCCAGAATCTTTGGATCTAAATCCATCCACCTATACCAATTTGATAGCCTCCACTCAAGAAATGTTAGACTAGCCTAAAAACGTAGCTAAAAATCTAGATCTAGAAGCTAACAATATCACTGAAGATCCTCTAGTTGAAATCCCCATTACCACAGTCAATGAAGAAACTAGAACCTTGAAATTAAGTGCCTTACTAGATCCACAACTCGTAGGTGACATCATTCAGGTGTTAAAAGATAACATAAAAACATTCACATGGTCATATACAGATATGCCAGGACTAGACCCCAGGATCATCTAACACAACATTATTCTTGATGAAAAAGTTAAACCAGTGAAGAAAAATGCACAAAAGGTTAGACCCAAAGTGGCATTAGTAGTCCGTGTTGAAATCACAAAGCTCTACCAAGCTAGTTTCATCTAAGCCATTGACTATTCTGATTGGGTATCAAACATTATTGTAGTTCCCAAGAAGAATGGTAGTATATGCATATGCATTGACTTCCGTGATCTGAATATAGCCACTCTAAAAGATGATTTCCCATTACCTAGTATTGATCAACTTATTGACACAACTGCTGGGCATGCACTATTGTCCTTCATGGACGGATTTTTGGGCTAGAATCAAATAAGAATTAATCCAGAGTATCAACTTAGGACAACTTTTATGACAACTTGGGGGACATTTTATTACACGATGATGCCATTTGGTATTAAATATGTAGGTGCTACATATCAATGAGAAATGACATACATATTTAGTGATTACATGCTCAATTTGCTCAATGATTATGTTGATGATATAGCGGTCAAGTCTAAAACAACTGAACAACATGTAGAAGATCGAGACTTAGTGCTTAAATGTTGTCTCAAATATGAACTTAGGCTCAACCCAAAAAAGTGTGTCTTTGGTGTTAAAATGAGCAAAATTCTTGGTTTCCTAGTTTCCAAAATAGGGATACAGGTAGACCCTGATAAGGTTAAAGCAATAACCAATATGCAACCACCATGAAACCTTACCAAACTACGCAACCTCCAAGGTAGACTGCAATTCATTAGAAGCTTTATCAAAAGGCTGACGAATAAGTTAAGTCCCATGCAACATATGTTATGAAAGAATGTACATTTCCAATGGACTCAACAATGCCAAGAAGCATTTGAGAACATAAAACAAGAGTTGGCCCAACTACCAACTGTTTATCCTCGACAAAGTGACAAACCTTTCTACATCTATCTTGCAACTTCCAGTTCATGCATCGCATCCATGCTTTATAAAAAACATCAAGATGGAGCCAAGATCCCTATATATTATGTAAGCCACACTTTAATAGCCTATGAACAATGATACAATGACATAAAAAAATCATGCCTTGCCCTCGTCTGCTCATTGAAGAAATGGCTACATTATCTCTTCCGTAATTAGGTTTACATCATTTTCAAGGATAATGTTCTTTGTGCCATCACTAATAACATATATGAGTCAAGTAGGTTAGCTAGGTGGAAAGCGATGATCGTAGAGTTTAATTTGCACTTTGTTGCTCAATCTTCCATAAAAGGTTAAGCAATAGCCATGCAACTAACCATCTCACCAATGCATGACCAAGCAACAATAAACCTTGAATTCCCAAATGAAAATGTTAACAGTATAGACATTGTACCTGATGATTATGAGGTAATCCTCTACTTCGATGGAGCTTCAACCTCTAAAGGAGGAAGTGCTACATCCATTTTAACATACCCCTCTAGAGAAATCCAACCTTCCACCTACCACATAAACTATCCTTGCATCAATAACGTAGAAGAATATGAAGGTCTTCTTAGAGGACTTCAAGTAGTGTTAACTTTGGGAATCTCACGCCTTGTAGTTCGAGGTGATTTGCAATTAGTTATTAATCAAGTCACTGAGGTCTATGCATGCAAAGCTACCCATTTTCAACCGTATTGTGATTTGACCAAGAATCTAGTGAGGCAACTAGTAGAAGTGGATATACAACATGTCCCTAGAAGAAAAAATACCATTGCAGATGCACTTGCCATACTAGCCTTAAACATGATACCTGAAATGTTCCATGCATTACCCAGTTCTGTAACTAGTTGTGTCGAACATGATATTAACACTCTAAATGAAGTACCCATAGCATCTGTTAGTACAACACATGCAATAGAATGGTATGATGACATAAAAGAGTATCTTCTAGGAGGTGAACCTCCACAACACTTGGCAAATGCTCAAAACGACGCCATACGAAAACGTTCCTGCCAATACGCATTAATAGGAGATGACTTATGTTGTAAATCATATGAAGGTATTCTACTAATGTGCATTAGTAGCATTGATAGTCAAACAATCGTAGAAAAAATCCACGAAGGACTTTGTGGAGAACACATAGCACCTAAAGTAATGGCAACAAAGATTAGGCGCTTAGGTTACTACTAGCCACACATGGAATACGATTGTGTCTCTAAGGTCAGAACATGTGACATTTTCCAAAAGCATGGCAATCTAATACACATGCCACCTAACAAATTGCATACCACAAAAATCACATGGACATTCCAAAAATGGGGTTTAGACTTAATTGGACCAATAATGCCATCATCTTCAGCAGGCCATAGCTTCATTATCATTGTGACTGAATACTTCACAAAGTGGGTGGAAGCTATTCCTCTTAGGAAGACCACATTAAAACACATTTGCACCTTCATAATAGAAAATATTGTGACTCATTTTGGTATTTCAATGACCATCGTTACCAAAAATGGGCCACAATTTGGTAGTGTAGATACCAAAAATGGGCCATAATAGAAAGTCTGGGCATTAAACATGCATTTTCATCACTTTACTACCCACAGAGCAATGGTTAAGCAGAGGCTACAAATAAAACTATCATCATGGTGCTAAAAAAAATGTTGAATCAGAGCAATAAGTGATGGAATGAATATTTAGTCTATGCATTATGGGCTTATAGAATGACACATCAAACATCCATAGGTAAAACTCCATATAGTCTAGTGTACGGATCTGAAGTTGTTTTACCTTTAGAATTGTAGGTTCCTCATTACGGATGGCTCTCTCCGACCTTCTCAATGAAAGTCAAAATAATGAATTGTGCATTGTTGACCTCAATTCGGTAGAAGAGGAATGTGTATGAATGCTTGATCAAATTGAATGGTAGAAAAAAAAATAGAGGCAAAGGCACAAGCATGATCTCCATAAACGCCTGATCAAAGAAGGAGATCTAGTCCTTAAGGTCGTCTGAGAACATCCAGATAAATTCTCAGCCAACTGGGAAGGGCCTTACATAGTCACCAAAGCATACAAAAATGGAGCATTCAAACTTGCTGACATGGACGGAAACAAGTTCGCCAACCCTACAAACCACTTGTATTTGAAAAGGTACTATGTCTGACAAACTTGAGGCACAGAGTAGTCTTGGCATCATGACTTAAAACTGATACCACAGAGTAGTCCTAGCATCATGACTTAAAACTGATACCATAGATGGTCCTAGAGTCATGACGATAAACTGACACCATAGAGCTCTATCTGGTATGACACTAAACTGCTACATCCATCCACAATGACATGAAACTAGCATCCAGAGTCCGCTAAGACTATAAACTAGTTTGCCTCTTTACAGTCCACTATGACTATAAACTAGTAATGCACCATCTGCTATGATGCTAAACTAGCATTGTCCAAGGGGTTATGACATGAAACTAATCCACAACATTCTGCTAAGACTATAAACTAGTAACATCACCGACCACTAGGAAAAACTTGAAAAGATGTGTTGCTGTAATTGGCTGTACATGTTCCACAAAGACTTGCTGCATGAGTAATCTCATGGACCTTAATGAAGCTGATTTTGTTCATAATTCTATCTTCATTGAAGATTTCCATTCATGATTCTGTGGCTCCATCTCCTTATTTAAAGTGCTTAGTTGACCATTTCATTTGTGTTTTTCTTGTCTTCTTGGAGTTGTGTTTGCAAGATGACACTCTTGAGGTGTTCGTACATGGATGCACTTCAACATGATGACAAGGTATCACATTCTTCTTGATGCATATAACTGGGTTAATCAATCCATTCATAAGTACACTCCCAACTCCCAATACATCCCCTATTTCCCTGACATGCTCCCCTTAGCCTATTCAATTCCCCCCCCCCCTCCTAATGCATTTTTCTCACCTCAAAACTCTTGATACACTGTTGCACACAGAAGCTCTTTAAGCAGTTGCGATGATACACAGTGCATGATGCAAAATGCAAGTGCTCAAACATAAGAACAACACAAAAAATAAATCTCTTTCAAAAATACTGAAAAAGAAAAATAAAAGAAAAAAAAAACAAAAAGAAGACAAAAAAAATGAAAAAGCACAAAAAAAGGGCAAAGAGAAAAATGCATGGAAAAGGTCTTCATGTCCCTGTTGACATCATAAACCATAGAATATTGGCTATTCTCATACAAGCCCAGGCAAGAAGGCAATTTTCTTGAGAAAAAGTTACTCTTGTATCTCAAATAAATCGTGTTGCACATCATCGCGTGGCTTTGGTTGTTTACAATGGACCCCATAAACACTCTATTAGAGTCCTGTTTCTCCAAAGAACGCACCTCCTACGTCTTGGTTCTAAGTCTGTTGAAAACCCAGCTGTTGACAAGGACCAATGGCATAACTTGTTCACAAGAGAGCATTCCTCTCCCAAAAATTCCAATAGAAATTTTCACCCTTGACCAACTCTTGGCTTCCCCTGGTTGCAACCAATCCCCTTCCCTTGCATCTTAAACTACATTTCCCCAATACCATGTACTTTCGAAAATGATGCAATGACATCCAGCCAAAGGCTAACGGTTAATTTTTGGTACTTGGTTGTTCATGGTGATTTTCACTTCTTTATTGACACCTCTTAGGTGAATTCCTCTAGACGTCAACAAAGAGGGACCAATGAAACACCACTAATTTCAACCCAGCATTTTAAAATGAAAATGACTCAAGACCTTTCGAGCATTCAAAAGGTAAAATTTGGCTAAGGCATTGAGATCACACCTAGCTTGCCCAAGGCAATTTACTCACCCTCAGCATGAACAACTCCAAGCAGCATCAAAATAAAAATCAAAAGTGAAAGACAATTGCTCAAAGTTCAAAATTTCTAGTGTTTAGCATCTAGCATCCAAAATTATAAATTTTTAGGTCACGCTGTAGGTCATGATGAGCGTGATCACAACATGACCTACCCAAAAAGGGCTCCAAATCAGACACATTCAAGCTCAAATTTCCAAATCCAGATCACGCACAGGTAGGTAGCAATTGTACTTAGAAATAAGCTTCAAAAAATTCCAAATTTGGTATCAAAGATTGCATTTTTCCCACCTCATTCTTAGGTCACGTTGAGGTCATGCCCAGCGTGACTGCCTAGCATGACTCATGCTCAGGTCATGCTGGGATCATGCCCAGCGTGACTACCCAGCATGACTGTAGCATGCCTACCAATCACGCTTGCACAAAAACACTTCAAATACACATTGAAGACACACTAAAGCCAGACAACTCACGTTGGAAGCCCTAGTCAAACAGAGATACCTCGAACAGGCTCAAATCAACATCTCGACATCTTGCAACACTCAATTCATGGTCAAGCGAGCTGGGTAAAATTTCTCTTATTGTACATTTCATTGTAAATCCCCATTTTTGGGCATGTCAAGTCCTCATGGCTCAAATTAAATGTACTTGCATGGGCTTGACTAACCCACGAGTTGTAAAATGCAATGCACTTAGTCGAAAGCATAGCTTGCTGACACACATCCAACTCATGCACAACTATCCATTGGACACGTGTCGATTGGTTCGTTTTCCTGTTAAATCCCAATCATTGATTCTATTCTGGAATTTCGCATCCAAGCTTGGTCTAGCCCTATAAATACCCTATCAATTCACATGAACTGGGGTTGGCAATTGGAGATACAAGTAATTCTGAGAAAATACAAGAACCTACAATCCTTGGGCGTTTGGCACACCTAACTATTCACATCCAAGAAATTCTTACATTCATTGCATCACATCATCACATCATCACATTACATCACCCCGGGGCTAGGCATTTGACCTGCCATCTACACGTAGCTACCCTTTGACCGGTGCACATCTTTTCGAAGCAATATAATTCTGTTCGTTTTTCCAACCAAACATTTTTTATGTTTACATTCTATTTACATTCAGTTTATGTTTAGTTTAGTTTACATTCCATTTATGTCTTATGTTTATATTTACATCTTACGTATTACAAATCACATTTACATTTTACATGCATTTTACACATATTAAGACATCAATTATTATAATCCCAGTGCAAGCTATAGTTTACACTTGGGGAAGTTCTTGGATTATTTGTGTGTAGACCATCCAAGGCACTCTACCTTTGTTCCCTTCTCCAGCTTGCCCTAAAGTGAAGGAAAGGTCAGCTGTGCCTGCTCGATGATCTTTAGGTGTTTGTTTCCTTCCAGCCTTACATCAATGATTTAGGTCAGTACAGGTAACCCAGTGATGCTTAACGTCTGGTAACCCAGTTATGCTTAGGGGATGCTCAGAATGCACTCAGAAGATGGGATCAGATACTTATGCTAGGAGTAGTTAAGATTTAGATTAAGATAGTATTAGATTACTTAATACTCTAGCCTTACTTTCTATTGGCACATTTTAAGCCATTTCATGGAATAGGAGTTTTAGTCTATTTTAAAAGGAAGAAAAAGAGAATAAAAATATATATAAAGATTCATATGAGTTATACGATGATGAAACACATATTTTATTCTTTTTTAACCTTATACATTGACCAAAGAGTGCAATATTTTGGCATATTATGCGATGCTTATTGGAAAAGGGTTTAATTCAATCAATTACAAGCTCAGAAATGGTTCAGCAGTGGTCGTGGATGTGGAAATATACATGGCTTGGTCATAAGCATATTGATGATAAATATTAATGGAGATAAAACCGGTCCTGATTTTCATGCAGGCCAGGCCAGATTCAAATTGAAACTAATGAACAGAGATAGCGATATTTGATCCTAATCCTGTAGCAAGAAGAAGCTATGTACTATGATAAATAATTTCAGAAACAGAGGCACATCTTGTGTTATAATGTGGCATAGTTTAGGCATTGGAAAAATGTTTTCTGCAAGCTGGAAAGATGGTATGCTTACTATGAAAGCGACGTTGTGGTTCTTACCAATACAGCAACCAAAAAATGAAATTATGAAAGCTATGCTTGCTAATAAAAAATGTTAAGGACCACCAGGGATAACCTCATATTTCTCTTGGAAATTTTGTCAAATGCTTGCCACGCAAGGTTCAATTTCTCTATTTTGACATACTGATAAATGATGAATCTATAACCATAACATTTGTGAAACTCCAATTTCGTGGCCAGGGCATGTAATAGTAAGCGGTTTAATAGGTTTTGTGAAGTAACAGGTTGTAGCAAAATCCAATAAATGAAACAGGGCTAAAACGCAGGTGGTGGATGCAACACTCAGTAATGGATGCATGAGTAAGTTTTAAGAAAGGACATCATTCTTCAACAATACGTGCCGAAAACTATGTTGTGGACAATGACGCATGGCGGCAACATCATTGATGCTATGAATGTTGTTGTGCTTTCTGCATTGCTGGTATTTCAGTGCCCTAAGTGCCATGTTGGTAGCCATGCTGTTCGGATCAGAAGTGCGGGAAACCAAGCTAGAGGTCCAGATTCTTTTTCTACCATGCTTGCACCTGTGCCTACAATTATGGGCAATTATAGGTAGAAAATACTGAGTGCTCCCAAGGACAAGGAAGGTGTCTATTCTCCACTAGAGAAAGATGGTGATTGCAGACACACCCACACCGTTGGCTCTCCAGCAACTGAACACCACACAACGATGATGCCAGATGCAGCGGTAGAGCCTTCTTCTGCGATGGCAGTTAATAACATTTTTTTTGCAGGGTGAGATAATCTGAAATTATTTACCGGCAGTTCCAAGCTTGGCACCTTCGCATCTAGACCTAGTATTTTAAGCCATCACAGCAAATTTTATATGGGGAAAATGAAGATAAATTATTGTCTTTTTACTACCACCAATGTCTACTATTGTATTGCCTTTTTACCATCACCCAGTTCATAAAATTACTAGACCCTCAATAGTCATAAAA
>MNCI01026120.1:11542-43333 GCA_015680685.1 Gnetum montanum
TCTTTACAAATCTTCTTTGCAAATTCTCTTCTCAAGATCCTAAAGTGTCTTCAAGTGAGAGCCTAAGTGCTAACTAGTAGCCTTACAAAGTGTGATGTATGAGACCTTCCAAAAGTCTCTTCTCCAATTTATCCTTCCAAAATCCCCATTTTTATAAAATAGCTATACATATAACTTTATATATATATATATTTAGGAACTACATAAAGGTCAATTAATAGAATTTGATCATCTATCTCCCCTTGGCCATGCTACAGAATAATTTGGAGACGCTTGTGTGGCCACTTTTACCTCCAACAACCGGAGACGTACCCAAATCCTTCGCTGCTACAGTCTTGCTTCATGTTACAGAAAATGCAGATTTTAGTTCATCATCTTTAAAATCACTGCTGCTATTAATGACTTGAAATTCAGATCAACATCAGGATCATTTAGTGGCTGTGACGGAGGTAGTTGCAACTTCTTGGATGGTCCAATACTCAGAAATTGTTGGTCAGAATTTTGCAAAAGAAGCCTGATAATCTGCAAAAGGGGCAACGACATGAGGCTTAGTAACAGTAACATCCACAAGGCCGTTAGAGTCCGTCGGCGTCGAAGCCTGAAGCTGAGTCTGGGTTTGAGATGAGCGTTACCACAACAAGGCCATTTGTCGTCCCTATGCAGTGCCACAATCCACTAGAAATATAATTCCATTTTTAATCTGACGCAAATGGGGCAATCTCCTCTCCTTGTTACCTCAAGATTGAAAATTATTGTGGTTTTTTCTTGGGGTATGTGGAATCCATCCACGGTCACAGATTTCATGATTTTTCCAGGAATACGTGAGTGCATACACAGAGTTTCTTTGATGAAATAGTGTAGGTATTTCATTTTCGGAGCGATTCTGTGTCATTGCCGATTGTTAGGGTTTGAGTGGGCAGAGAAAGAATGGAGGAGATAATAGAGATGACAGAGGGAGTCGTGAGAGTGGCCGAGGTAGGATGGGAGCTGTGCATGGAAAAACAAAGAAAGAATGGAATTATGGATCTGCAGCGCGATCCATAGAAGCCCCCATGGGAGGGATGCTTGTACCTGTAACGCAAATTGTTGAGATCACGGAGCAAAGCCAATTCTTGTGCAATGTTAGAGTATTGGTGGAACTTTGTGAGCGCCAGCATAGAGAATGCAGTGTAGGTGAGCTGCTCATGCAGCTTCAGTGGGAGCAGCTTTCATTTTTGATTGGCGCTGCCCAGTAGCGTTAGCCATGAGCCCTGCCTTGCCTCCCTTAACAACTTCGGCATGGCGTGTCCACTCCATATATGTCCTGAGAGCTTGTGAACATGAAGCTAACAAAGAAATAACATGAAGTTGAGAACCTTTTTCGTAGTATATTACATGACATATGAGCCCATGATTCCTTAGATCCCTCCGCAGCTTCTTGATTGTTGGAACCACAAATGGGTTATTGACATAAAATGCCAAGCAATGTTCATTGCAACGGTCTTTATCTTTGACTAAAATAGACTCTTTGTATCCTTTAGAAATTGAATTTACCCATTTAAGTATGGTTTTACGAAGATCTCCAGCAACCCACCGATATTCAATATGAGATGTATAATCATGGTCAATGACGTAAGAGTAATCTCCACCAACACTGTTGCCAGTAGAATTCTGCAGAGTTGTATAGTAAATTTCACTGTTGCTGCTACAAATAAATGCATCAAAATCTGATACATTTATGCCTCGAAAGCACAAAAGAGAGACTGTTTCAGAGATACTTAAGGAAGATGATAGAATAATTCCTGTGGACTTCAATAATGAAATTTTAGAGGCCATTGCCATTAGTTCTTTAATCACAACCAGAAAGGTTGTACCCTTGTCATCTTGACTATAAATACCCATGGAAATTACCAATATCTGGTGTTTCCTCCTTATGGTAGTGAATTAGTATTCAAATTAGCCTTTTTAATAAGATCTGATTTTCTCTTTGGAACTGTTTCCCTGCTCTCATGCAACTTGTTCCATGAAATGGCCAAAATGTGCCAACAAAAATGAACTAAAAAAATGATAAATAAATGTCCATATTTTTATCTTTTATCATCACCCAAAGCCTCAATACTCATCCCGCCAAGCAAGGTCTTACGAGGGTGAGCAAATGAGCATAAGCCTAACTACTTCAAATGGTTTTGCCTAGGCTCCAACCCATGTCTTCCAACTTGAGAACCAAGCATCCCTAAAATAGCTTAAATTTTCATTTAAAAAACTCTCATTTAATATATTTTTAAAATACATATACATAAATAATGTAAGAGTAACAAATAAATTGAGAATGATTTCAAGGAAAGAAATAAATAAAATTGAATTAGTATGAAGTAATAAAATTGAACTATAATTTTCAACTAGCAAGAATCATTAGTGATGAAGTATCATATATTGAGAAACTTTAGGCATATCCATTATCTTGAGATTGATGAAAATTGAGTTAGACAACTAAGATATTTCATCTGTGTTATCAAAATTGCAATATCATAACTAGAATGTTATATTTTAAATGGAATATTGCAATTGCAATGAATACCTATAAATAAAATTCACCTACCACATTTATGGAAACAATTGATCATAGTGTAGCCAAACTCTGTAAGTTTTGTTTCTTAATTCTTGTAGCCATCATGAGTGGATTATACAATATCTTTATTTAAGTGGAACATATGTAGATGTATTCCACGAGTTGCAATAAAGATCAAGATTGATTCCATTCTATTGTAGCACTCTGACTTATAAATGAATTTAATTTTCTATGTCATTTATGTTTTAATGTAATTTAGATTAATGTTTACATTTTCATGCATTTTAATTATGGCCAAGTGAAAATGACCAATTTTTAGAGTAAACACATATTCACTTAGTAATACCACCAATGCTATTACTTAATTTTCCTAGTAGCTTAATGCGTGGTAATCCAAGTAGTGGGTATGTGAGTTTAGTATGTGTACAACAAACTAGGAATTGGACATTTATCATTGTAGGTTAGTTCAGAATTTACTTTAATATTCTACCAACCTTATCAAGACCCTTCTTAGTGAGATGAGCACTCTAGCTTTGTGTGATGATCCTTATTTATTAGATAAATTAGTTAATTTTCATATTTTGAATTAGTTTTATTAATTGCTATACAATATCATGATCATATGCCTCCGCTTGAACTAAGCTAATTAATATGAGTTAACATGAAAATATTAAAATTTTAATTTAGATTCATAATCCATTCATAATTGCGAGAGCATTCTATGCCAAGATATTTGTAAGAGGAGATTATGTCCATATATTCATATCCTATAGTAAAATTATATATCTTATTAAGTGTGCCAAAAATCATAGTTTTTATTTTTTAGACATTAAGTTTCATTCTTGAATTCCAACAACAATTATCAAGAGTATTGAGCATTTTTTGTGATCCTTCAATTGAATTTAATATTAAGGCAACATCATCTATATAGTGTAATAGGTTGATAACACTGGTTCCAATTGTAGTTACAAATTGAGTTGTAATTTTATGCATCCACTCTTCAAATTCATCAATAAAAAGGCCAAATAAAGCAAAATAAATAAAACATCATTCATTAACGTAAAAAAGCTATTAAATAAAATTATTTTTTGTCCATTTGTAAATTTGAAATAGCACATAACAATGTGAATGGGAACTTCTAAATTTTCTAGGTGCCTTCATAACTTACCTCAAATAATAGAATCATAAAACTTATAAAAATCTGCAAAAAAAATTTCTTGTATAGACCTTTGCTTTATCAATAAAATATTTTAAAGTGATGAGTTGATCTATAGTTGAATGCTGCCACTTGAATCCTACCTAGAAAATTATACATATCTAATTTTATTTAGCACATTTTCCAAGCACAAATTCTAGAATAGTACATAGAAGCTTAGGAAAAATATTGTTAATTACAATCAATATATAATTTTTTAGATATCTTTTATCAACTTTGTAAAAGATTATAACAAATTTATTGATGCACCATTCCTTTTCTAATCACTTGCATAACCAAATTTAACTTCTTTTAAATAGCATTCCATACTAATGGCCTTCCCACATTTAATTAGTTCTTCATATAAATTATTTACATTAATAACTATAACATCCCTTAATTAATCATCCTCATAAATTGTTGTTGTAATTTGAGCCTATGTCTCATACCTTATGGAAACCTTTGTTAATAGTGCTAATAATGGTTAGCAAAGACTATGGCATTATGTGACATGTGTAGTTTGTATTATTTTATTATTTTATTTAATATTTTAGTATTTTAGATTAATTTGATAGTTTTAATTATTTTATTATTAAACTTATGTACACTAACCATATAAGATTGTGTAGTCAAGTATCTTTGACTGATAGAATAATAATGTTGGGGCATTATATGACATATGGCATAGTTGACATGATTTATCATTATCTTGGAAATAACTCTTCTCATATTTTTATTAGATAGTTATAACTTGGATGATGATGATGACTTCACTTCCAAATGCCTATAGAGATTATTATGTCATGAGTCAGCATAGGATGGAAATTAAATGGCTACAAACATGATTATGTCATAAGTCAAGATAGGATAAGATTAGATGAGTTATTAAGTCACTTTTTGATAAAGTCTCATACTTGAAACAAGAAGTCTCAAGCTAGTCATGTAAGTTTCATGTTAATAGAGGAGGGCGACTTGGTGCTTTTATGAGTAGAACATGGAAACCCACATGAACATTTGACATTTGATAGCAATCAGATGGGCAGATGCTAGTGTAGTGCTACCATGTTCATAAGCATTGTAGAGAGTGTGAAGCATTGGAGAGTTTTTATTGTAGTGGTAGTTGGGAGCACATAGGAGTAGATTTTATGTTGCTATAGTAGCTAGGAGTGTGTAGTAGTAGTAGAGGTTATGTGAATAAGCAAGCAAATATTGGCAGACAATGAGATATGGAGGTAGGATTACGTTACTTGACATTCTTATAGATCAAACCATGCAAGTTAGTGTCATATAGGTTTTGTGATATTTTGATGTAGTATTGAGGATCTTGAGGCTTTCATGCCAATTTTAAATTTTCTATGGTTATTTAGGGTATTGTCAATTTGGTGGTTTAGGGTATTGTTAATTTGGTGGTTTTAGGATAATTAAGAAGTCATTTTGAAATTCTGAAAAATCCATGAGGTTCATCTTGAAGATTTCTATGTGTTTTTAAGTTGTATTTATTTTTTAAAATTTATTTATGATTATTCTAATGGATTCTTGTGCTATTCTAAGTTTTTACTATGAAGCATAAAATATATGGCAATTTGCTAGTTATATAGAAGAGTGACTATTTTGTCAAAGTGAGATTATCCTAGGGTTTCTTTTCATAATATTTCTATTCCAAAAATTTTTATTTACTTTTTATAAATCTATTTATTATTTTTCATGGGTTTGTATGTTTGACCAAAACTGCAACTTTCTAACATGTTAGTAAGGATCCATCACTAAGTAAGATGTTATCTAGAAAGTCTTATACCTTTTCATGTCTTTACTAAGTCTCATGGTACCCAACACCAAATGATTTTTTTAATATCTAGTATTTTTTATGCTTACATAGCTACTTTTATCTCAATATGAGAATTTTACATCTATTGGTATTATGATTATTCTTAAGGAGATATCACTAGAGGATAAGGAATTGGTAGGTTGTTACGGGCACTAAAGATGATTTTATGTAGTCCTTTCTATTGATTAAAATAATTAAATCCATGTTTGATTTGTCCTAAATTGGATTACAAACAAAGGTTAGGGCTTGCTATCCTCACCTTTGAGGAGGAGATCTTCTTTAGAATGATCATGGTTTCATGTTAGATGCACATAGTTGGACTATGATGGCTGGCCAAGAGTGTTAATAAAAGTTGAAATGTAACAAAACTATAAATAAGAAAATAAGGAGATTTGTGAAAGTGCATATGTCAACTAATTCATATGGTACATAGAGTATAATGATGCTAGCCTTCAAAATCATTGACTATTGGTAGTGGTGGGTAGACTCTTGATAGTTGTTGAATTTTATGAATGTTAAATTAACACTTGTTAGATCTTGTGAATGAAAACTTATTTTTGTTGGATGATTTTATCCTTGATGTCACTTATCCACAATTCCCTAGCTTACTATCTTTTAATCAACAATCCCTGGCTATTGATTTTAATGAAATTTCTAGTAATGCTTCCCTACTCAATCATTTAGACTGACAACGTCTTGTATCTTTTGCATGTAGTATTGAAGTTCCTAGTAGTTTGTGTGAAGATTAAGAAGCTTGAAGTGTTAATTATTCAAGATGTAGGTTTGTAGATTATTTAGTGATTCTTTTGTGCACTATTGGTACAAGAAGAATTAGAGATGTATTTTATTTATCTTTATGTCTTAGAATTATGGTTTTTTTAGTTGATGATAAATTTTCTTGTAGATAAAATAATACTAGTAATTTGAATTCTATCTTTATTTGGATTTAAATGGTATTTTAGTTGTAATTTTGCCTTTCAAGTAATTTTCTTACTATGACCATATTACTACTTGATGAGTGGCAAGGTACCCCTACACTCAACCATACGAATATGAGCGTTTCACACACGATCCGGTCAAACACCGTAAATGGGCTAGTTGTGGTATCTAGATAGTTACTCGTAGATCACAATTCCTTATCTTCCCACCTAGACTAGTATTAGCTTTGTCACGTATGGTTTAGTCCAAAGTGAGGTGTATGATGTGTTCCTATACTAATGCTACTCCTGGAGATAATGGAAAATAACTTTAATTAAGCTAAGAGGAAAAGGGAGAGAGAATCTAAGCTAGCCTAAGTGAGATGAGCATCTGTTCCTCAATCATCCTTACACATCTTGGACCTCATGCATGACCACCACTAGGATTACCAAGCACAGATCCTAGGTATGCTACTGGGTTACCAAGTAGTCACACTTAAATGCTCGTGATCAAGTCGTACTCATTCCTCATTTAACAGGAGTTTAGGGTAAGAATATGTTAACTAAGAAAGTAGTAAATAAAAAATAAATAAATAATTAAGCTAAGTTGATGTTGAAATGATGAAGTAATCTCGATCTTTATTGTTGGTCATGTGTGTGTCCAAGTATGTCACACTCGAATAAGGATGTCATATAATTACAATCACCACACTGTGGGCATGCAGTAGGAGGAAAAGGGTTAAGAGAAGAACTACTTAAAACTAACACTTAAAAAAATTTAGAAACTAAAAAACTAATTATCATATATGTCTACCTCTTATTTATAGATTAGGAGATAGGTTGCGATATCGCATACACAATATCATGACGCAATATCGAGTCTAGGCTACGATATCGCAGCCAATAAAATGATAACTCATCATACCCCCACAACTGAATGAAAACTCATCCTCAAGTTATAGTGAGAATAAGCTCCATTGATTACACAGTGGATAGGTATGGGATTATTCACTAGTGAGAATGGGTTCATGCTACAATGTGGAATCAGAACAAAATTGAGACACAACACAAAGAATGTGAAAGAAAATCCTATAGCTACAAAATTGATGGAACTCATGTAGTTCCTGGTGGTGGTGGCTCCTCCATGGGTGCCTTTCCCTTGTCTTGTGCTCCAAGTCTTGGGACTAATGGTGTTGAAGTATGGCCTAGAGTTTCTCCTCTTTGGTTTGGGGGTCTTGNGTTAACATGGCAAGGTTGGCATACCGCAACTTTGCCAACTCCATGTATTCTGTAAGATCCTGGATCTATAGGTCTCGGTTCTAAACTTTCGCCTAGTGGGCAAATGCATATGTATCCAATATGGCCCACTAGGCATTGTGTTGAGCACTGATAGCATTGATGTGGGCTTTGGCCATATGGATCTCCTTCTCAATGATCTGCTTATACATCCCCACATAGTCCTGGAATTGCTCCTTTAGCTTTTCATGCTGTTTAGCCTCATTTTGCCATGCGCTTATTTGAATAGCTATCTTTTGGTGAATGGCATGTACCTCCTCCATTAAGAGGGTTTGATTTTCCCTAGCTAAACAGTTCATGTCTTGGTTGACCCAGATGAATTATTCTCGCAACTACTAAAAATTCTCTTCGAGAACATTCTTTTGCTTTTCCACAGAGGTCAACGAAAGGTTGTCAACAACAAGCTGCTTCTTTTCCTCTTGTAAGGCCTTGAGTGCCTTAGTATGTGCATAAGTTTGCGCTTGTTCTGAAGAGGCATCCCAAATAGCCTTCTCTTTTTCTTCTGCCACCTTATTATTCTCTGTTAGTAGTTTGGTTAGTTTCTCAATTTGGAAAGTGTCCAGCTAGTTTGCAGGAACAAATTACAAAGGGTCCTACCGTGCTGCTTGTAGGGCCACGATCCTTTCTTGCAATTTTTGCACCTCTGCTTCAGCATGATAGACCCTCATCTCTATCAAGACCACCTTTCCTTTGGTGGAAATGAGATCTAATTGAATTTCCATAACATCTTGAGGGATGTCAAATAGGGATGTCATTACTTGTCCTATTTGTAGCAATCGATCAAGTACATCCTCATGTTCCATAGGAGTCATTGAGGTTCTAGCTAGAGTTTGAGCATCCCATGCTCTTGTAAGGTCTACTGGTGACACAATAGGTACATTGAATGATTCCTTAATGTGGTTTGCAACCACTTCTATGGCTCCTACTACATCCTGGTGCTGCATAACCACCACTGTGGCCCCTTCACTAGTTTCTAATTGCACTTGAAAAGATGCAATGTTCCCTGAGATCTATTGTGACCAAGTGCTCTCCTCTCCTCCTGTATGGATGGACACTTCTCCCCTTGCTCGATCCAAAGAAACCATGGGTTGTATGGCATCATCGATGACACAGAAGAGATTTGCATCATCACGACTTCCCCAACTGATCGTCTCAGTGATGGCCTGGAGATGGCTCATCGATGGTCTGTAATCTTGCAGTGGTGGTAGTGGTTGATCCTGCTAGCCCATGTTAGGCCCTATTTCTTGTTTTTAGCTAGGTCCCATTCTTGGAAGTTGGCTGGGCCCTGCAAGTTGAGTTGCAGTTGGCCCTGCCGTTTATTCCTTTTCTTGTTCTGGCCCCAATGTCTCACTAATGATTTTCCTTGCAATTGGTGGCTTTAGTAGTTTAGCATATGAAGCATTTTGGGCTTTTTGGAGAACATCATTGGTGTATCCTCTGATACCCACATGTCTACACAGCTTCCTGATAAGACAAGGGAAGGGCAATGCAAGCTTCCCTATCTTCCGTTCTTCAAACTACCTCAGGATCTCTGTAAAATATAGATGAGGTAGGTTAGCATTAACCTTCCCCATCAACACTACACATCCTCTTACCACATATGTTGAAATTATTTTTAAGCCCTTTGTGGGGAAGAGGTGATAAGTCCCTATTTTGAAGTAGATCATCTCTTCCGTCATCAACTCTCCAAACGTCTTATCTTTCTTGCCATATGCCCTTTCCAACCAAACTCATCGAGCATCAAGGTCTAAATGGGTAGACAAATAAGCAACCTTTGTCCCTATATTTGAAAGGTTTAATACTTCCGAAATGGCTTGAACAAAGATATTGACTGTCACACCACAAATGTCAACTGTGGTGCCTTGTTCCCTATTATGCCAAAATTGGTACGTTTCCCCTAAGTACCAAGCACCATTTTTAGAGAGGATAGGCCATAATGGGAATCCTTTGAGGTGGTCCCTAATGGCCTCTAGAGAAAACTCTATGAAAAATTCAAAATTTAATTCCACAATCACCGTAGTCAATGTGGACCTTTCATGGATAGCCTAAACACAATATTGGGGCAACGTGAGATGTTGTCCCTGTTTAGGCACTGCAATAGCTCCTCCTTCTACCTACCTTGACTGTATAGTAGCAGGGTCCTCTTGGTGAATGCTAAATGATTTTTCCTCCTACTCTACATGTTGTCCCTTAGGAACTTATCCTTCACCTCTCCTAGGTCATTTGCTCCCACCTTGAGCAGGACCTTCCTGTTGTCCATGTTTCGGGGCCATCTGCAATCACATGGGGCCGATCGTTAGTAAGGTTGTTTCTGAAGTTAGGTTATACCTTACTGCTTGCCTTAATTAATTTATTTTATCTCCGTGTGATGTTTCCTAAAATATTATAATATTGAGTCCTTTTTACTTAGGTGGTTTCCAAATTTAGTTTCCTAGTATACCTAAGGGGATGAAATTATTTTCGGCACAATTATTCTTAATGTTATAACTAATTACCCTTGATAATGTCCTTCGGGAAATGAAAAATTTCAAAAATGTTATGCACTATTTGGCATGTGCCCCTCCCCCACGACTAAGCTGAACATCCCAGGTTCAAGTGGGTTCAAACGGAATGAAAATCGGAGGACCAGTGTGCGAGATATAGGTATGAAAGCAAGGGATGCACAATCGCAAGTCGTAAAGAGAAATTTGAAAAACTCCCCTACATGAATAGTTGAAAGTGATGGAAAGTGATGCTAGGGGTCACATATATATAGGTTGTTGTGATGCGATATCGCGTACGTGATATCGCGTACGTGATATCATGGCCTATCGATGTTAAGGCCTGAGGGAATATACCGAATTTTGAAGATTTTTCTAAAATTAACAATGTAAATTAAGGACATATGGGCAAGTGTTAACGGGTTATAGCATAATTTAGTTAATTTTGAAGGCACGAATAATTATATGTCAGTGGAATTGATCGCTAAAGGCTTCGAGTGGTAAGGGAGAGAAAAAGGCCATGTGATGGCTCATAGGAATGTTGGAATTCAGAGGGATAGTAATAAGGAAAAGAAGATCATTGAAAATATGTTGAGGGTAATAAATGGTCTATGGAAGATGGGTTATGAGTGAAACTTACAAAAATTATGCAAGTGGGTCCTCCCCAAAGTAGGTTCCAACCTATAATGCTCTTGCGTAACCACACTTAAAAGTGTCCGTGGGTACTCGAAGAGTTAAATGTAATCCACACTGATTCCACAAAACACACACATGTAAGTATCACCGAGATGAGGTAAGAATTCTACACTATATAAGACATGAGCCACAATTACATAAATAGTGAGGTGAGATGGACTACAGAAGGGATTGTAGAGATTGGGGCATGAGGTAACTGACCCAGGGCACAATGAATCCTGCATGTAAAGCATGCTTAACATGTCATTAACCTATCGTTCCAAGATCAAGACCAAGTCCATTCCTCTAATTACTGACATCACATTGTTTCATCCCATGATGAGTGACTATGAGAGTACTAGAACAACCAGGCATATGATCACTTGGCATTTTGTTCAAGGGAGGAGTGATTTTTGCTTTGTGGCACTTCCTTTGTTTTTTTTTCAATTGTTGAATCCAGAGAAGCTGCCAACCTTTAGGCATGGGTGCATGTCTTTCCAGTGGGACCCCCTAGAACAACATTGTATTTTTGAGTGCCTTTTGATTACTCTTACTCCCATTTTGCATTAGATCTACAAGGATCTTAGTACAACCACATTGTGTAATAACTCTCACAGACGTGACCAACGAGAATCCACAAGTCACCTTGATGTCACATCCTAATCATTCCCTCTTGGTCCCTCCTTCTTCATTCTAGGTACAACAACACAAAATTAATTTTTAGTTTTAATAATGTCAAGAATATCACTGTACCCTCGAATAGTACCTTTTATTTCTAGAATGGATGAATGGGTGTAATGGGCTCACTTTCCAAATAATTGATCACTTGAGACTTGATAACATAGAACACACCTCAACCAATGAGCCACATGAGTGTTTTATTCGTAGATGAGATTACTTGTAAAAATATAAAAAGATAAAAAGATAAAAAGACAAAAAGACAAAAAGATGAAATAAGAAATTAAAAGATGAAAAACTAGAAAACAAAAGTTGTAAAATTAAAGAAGACGAAAAATATTTATTAATCCAATTTGTTATAAAAATGGGGGATATCCCCCATAACTAAATATTTGGGCATGGCAAGCATTAATAAATGAGAGATGAGGATCCTTGCATGTTGTAAACATTGAAACCTAGTAATACTTACCTCGTTGGGGTTCACACACTTGATTATAGTAAGCATAGTGGAAAAATTTATGAGATGTGGTTCCCGGATAAGGAGTTGACCCACTATGATATTTGGGACCATAAAATCGTATGCAAGGATGTTGCTCTCCATGGTTGTGTTCATTGGGCCATCTGGTTTTTGGAGTGTTAATTGGTGGCCTTGATGAAGTGATGAGGCATTAGGCTGGAAGAGAAGGATACACCACAGTGTTGAACTTGTGTTGAGTTGGAGAATGCAGTGGCCACGGAACTGTGTTGTCCCTTCCTATGGTCATGTCTAAAGAAGGTACGCCTTCGATGTTGAGGAGGTCTCTCACTGCTATTGGCAATATTAGCACAAGTAATGTTTGTGGGTTATTGCTATGGTGCAAACACTTCAAGAACAGTTGGTGACAATGTAGAAGGAGGGAAAGGATGATAATGTTGAAATTTAGGAGAAGTGTAAGGTACACAAGGTGGTGGTTGTGTTGACGACATGGGCTGATAGTATTGAGGAGAATAATAATGCGGTGATATAGAGTATGTTGACCCAGTTTGGGAAATAGGATGTTAAACTAGATAAGCATTTAGATTCGAATGATACAAAGGATGTATCTAGTTTAGGGATGGCTTCCCCCACAATTGGGATTGTTGCCACTGTGATCGAACACAGTATCTCTATATGAACTCTGGGTGTAACATGCTTCCTCAATGCTCATATAAATGTAACAATATTGGGCATTGGCCCTTGGGGTGATCGTACAAGAAAATGTTGCATTCATACATATGATTGGCAGTTGAGCTGTTATCTTACTCATCCCTTCTTTTTGATTGTCTAAGGATTCTTTGTCCTGCTTCTTGGGTTGTCAGAAATCTATCTCCAAGAATATCAATATATTCTCAACACTTTTTATGTGTCCATTCCAACATCTTATTGATCTTTTCCTCGACTTCTTCTAATGATTATTGTATTGGAAAAGATGGTTTTTCCTCCTTGTGATAGATTAATTTCTCCTTTTTGTGATTATGAACCTCTATCAAGTTGAGACTTTGGTCTTGTTGATGTTTTTCAATACTCTCCCATCTAGCCATTTATCCTTCTTCTTTTGTTACCTGCTTAATAAGCTATTGGAATTGATGGGTTCATAGTTCATATATTTGACCTTGGGCATACATCCCTAGGGTCTCTCTTGTTTCATCACGAAGCCCATCAATGATATGGTACATTAGCCTCTCTTCGAAGAACTCATGGCCTAGACAGTTATTTAATAGTGCATAATATCTTTCTAAGGCCATGTCCAAGGGTTTATGTTGTGCTTGTTTCTGCTCTTGGATTTTTTTCCTCAAGGCTGACACTCTTGCATAGGTTTGATATCTTTCATTAAAGAGTTCTACCATTGTTGGCCAATGTCATATTGAATTTGGTTTTAATGATCTATACCATACTTTTTCTTGGTCAACGAGTGTCATAGGAAAGAGCTTGAGTTTTTTCCAACCATTATCAATGTTGTTCCATGTATAGGCATTGTAGAAGGCTTGTAAATGTTGTTGTAGATCTAAGTCATAGCCTCCTGAGAAATTAGGGAAGTTATTTAAATTGAGCCTGGGTAGGCAGATCTCTTTACAATGCCTACGGGAAATTCAAACAGGCTCTTGTGTTTGTGTTAGGCTTGTAGTGGCCAGTAGGGGTTCATTGTCATCTAGTAAGTTATGGTTTCATGCGTTGGGATGATGTTTCCTTCATTTATGTTTATAAGAAACCCCCACTTCAGATTGCGTACTCTGATCTTCATTGTCATATAATTTGTTGGTTCTCCAAGGAATTGCCTCACTAGATGTGGCATTATCATAGTCTTGTAGAAGAGGCATGGTTGTGAGATTGTGTGTGAATTTCTATGTGAATTTTTGTAATTATTTCTTTCTAAAAGATATATCATTAATTCCTATATAGAAACCTTGTATGATATAACTAATTTAGATAACTAGCACTGTCCCCGAAAATGGTGCCAATGATGAGTGGTGAGGTACCCCTACACTCAACCATACAAATACAAGCATTTCAGGCACGATCTAGTTAAAATTCGTAGACGAGCTAGTTGTGGTATCTAGATAGTTACTCGTACATCAAAGTTCACTATATTCCCACCTAGACTAGTATTATCTTTGTCACGTATGGTTTAGTCCAGAGTGAGGTGTATGATGTGTTCCTATACTAATGCTACTCCTAGAGATAATGGAAAATATCCTTAATTAAGCTAAGAGGAAAAGGGAGAGAGAATCTAAACTAATAGGAGATGGGGAGAGAGAATCTAAGCTAGCCTAAGTGTGATGAGCATCCATTCCTCAATCATCTATACACATCTTAGACCTCGTGCATGACCACCATTAGGATTACCAAGCGCAGATCCTAGGTATGCTATTGGGTTACCAAGTAGTCACACTTAAATGCTCGTGATCAAGTCGTACTCATTCCGCATTTAACAGAAGTTTAGGATAAGAAGATGTTAACTAAGAAATTAGTAAATAATAATTAAATAAATAATTAAGCTAAGTGGATGCTAAAATGATGAATTTATCTCGATCTTTATTGTCGGTCATGTGCATGTCCAAGTAGGTCACACTNGAGATAAATTCATCATTTTAGCATCCACTTAGCTTAATTATTTATTTAATTATTATTTACTAATTTCNGATATCACGTCTAGGCTGCGATATCGCGTACACGATATCGCGGCCAATAAAATGATAACTCATCACTACTTTAGTTATTTTCATGTCTCATGTTCATGTTTCTTGCTACGTTATGAGGTATTTCATTACATTTTCCTAATGCCAATTTTTTATCCCTTGCTTTGTGTCATCAAGATAAATAAATAATGTGTTCTCATTTCTTTATGAAAATCTTCTATTCTATCATCACTATGAAACAAATCTTGATAAAATTTTTTAATATATTTGAAAGAGAAAGCATAGTTTGTTCTTCTCTTATTTTGAAATGAATGCCAAAAAATTTGGTATCCTTTTTTATCATTTCTAATAAACTACTTTTCTATGTTTGATAAATTTCCTCTTCTTAGTTCAAGTTAGATTTTTATAAGACTTGATAGTCTATGATGACTTTTGAGTCTTGTCTGAAATTCTTCATCAAATTATTGTATATTATTTAAGCTAATTATAAATATATTTTTTGTAAGACTCACACTTGGATTCCAAAGCTTATGAATTTCATTTTAAAAATATTCCTTAATATTTTGCAGTTATTCTTCTAGAATATCTAATATGCTATGTATTTATTAATTTCATGAAATATAAAGGATGATGATAGTATTCAATTATTTCTTTATCTACTTTAAGATATTTGATGTTACTAATATTTTTTGCATTAGAACTAACAAACCAACACTAGAGGTGCCTTTTGGTCCTACAAAAGTCAAGCCATGTGATTTTAAATATTTATTGGTATCATTTGAAACTAATAAATAGGGGCCACCACTTGGAGTGATAGTAAGGTGCTTGTTTCTCAAGTCATAGGACCTATGTTTAAGCCTTAGTGTAACCACTTGAAATAGGTTAGGCTTTTGCTCATCTACCAACCCTTCTTGAACCTTGCCTTGGTGGGATGAGCATTGAGCCTAAAGATGATGTTCCTTTATTTAGAACTAATAAATCTAGTCTCATCCCTAATCTAAAAAATGTTTTTCCCTATGATTAAATTATTTATCTTCAGAGGACCACCAATGCCATTTTGAACTTTTCTTATATTCTAAACAACTTTGAGGGTACCAATGACTAATAAAGATCTTATCAAAACCAATTCTAACATTAAAGTCATCACATATGTAAATTTTTCCTCTCTTAGCAAAATTAGCAATATCCATACCAAGGGATTGAAAGGAAAAATTCTTGTGATAAACCTTCTCATTCATAGAGAGTAGCTTCTCTAGGTACAAAGTAGCAAAAGGCTAAGAATAAAAAATATTTTTATTGTAACAATTTTATCCAAACATACTACCTATTTTCATTAACCTTTTCTATTTAAACTTGCTTATGAAGAAAATTTTGAATCAAAATAATCAAACCTCCAAAAGATCTTCCATGGTCTACATTTCTTTTATAAGGAAAAGATCATACAAAAAAAATTGAAATAAAAATTTCTAGAGAGTCTTCAATTTCCTATGTCTCAGCAATACCAAAAATGTCAAATTTACTAAAGAAACATATATTATATAACACCTTCACTATATCTACTACTAATCCATTAATGTTTAAAAATCCATAATAAAGATATTTTTTATAAAGATATTTTATATATTCTTTGTGAATTTTTTTAATATTTAATGTTGGTAATTATTGCATTATTTCTTTAATCCAAAAATGCTACAAAATCCTTTGCATATTGAGATGTGGTTTGTTTTAGATTATCAAAAGGAAGAATCACCTAGTGAGCAATGAGCCAAATAAAAAATTGAACTTTAAACCTACAATGGAGTTTTCATATAGGATCCCACCATGAATATAATTAAAAGGAGCTTTATAAGGGGAAATTGTTCCATTATTTGTTTATTACCTCCACTAAAGATAAGAAAGTCCCTAGCTAAACTAATAAGGAAAAATCCCTTTCCACCACTTGAGATGTCTTATATGACTTAGTGAGGAAAGCTAGAATTCACCCCTTACAAAGTCCACGATCCTATTCCCACCAATCTCTTTGATGAATTAAATATCTTGGAAAAATATTTTCTAATGTGATGAGCTGAATGATATTTCTTACAAAGATTCCCAATAGAAGTGATAGCTCTTCCAAGTTTCTAGTGACCCAAGGACTAAAGAAAATACCATAATTTTTGAATTGAACCCCAAATTTTAGAGTTTCATTATTCAAGGTCCAAAATGTCATCATAGATCTATTTGACATATCTTCTATAGGGTGTCTAAATTACACCAAACAGTCCATGCCAATTTGCTAGAGAGAATAAGGATTTAAGAGTGAAAGTCCCAAAGGCCATAACCTTTGGCCTAGATGGGAATGATTATTTTCATTTAGGAGACTAGAGAAAATATCTTATGTTTCTTTGTACTAGACCAAAGAAAATGTTGAACTATTTTCTCCACCTACAAAGAAAAACTTAACATGTTGAAAGGGAGAAAGACATTGCATAATAATAGGAATGCTAGAAAGAACAACTTTGGCAATGGTGAGCTTCCATATTGAGGATATTTAAACATAATTCCAAGATATTAGCCTATTATTTAGATTCTTAAGAATATGGTTCTAAAGAGAGTTTTCTTTTATCTCAATAAGAGAGGTTTGCCTAAGTAAGAGGTCAGGAAAGAGCCTTGATAACCACCAAACATACCTACAATACGATGGAGTCCTTGAGAAGGATAACCCACTTGATAGAGCTTCATATTTTTCTAATTAACCTTCAAACATGTTGAATAAGAAAATAGATCTAATTTCTATTGAACTTTCTTAGCCTTAGAAATATAGGATTTAAAGATAACAATAATATCATTAGCATATCTCAAGAAAGTAAGCCCTCAAGTCAATGAGGAAAAAACTCCAAATATACATAGACATCAACATAGAGTATTATTCATTAGAGTAAAAGGATAGAAGGAAATATGGTCATTCTACCACTCTTTCCATGTGTATGACACATGCAACCACACCAAAATAGATTTTTGTTTCTCCTTTCTATTCATAAGTTGTAGTAAAAGAAAAGTAAGATGCCCTTGTTCACCTACCTATTGGCAAAGTATGGATGATTCAAAAGACAAATTAAATTTTGAAAAAAAAATTAAATAGATACATAAAGCTTCTTATGAGGAATTCATATGTAATAACCTCATCTTTTTTTCTTGTAATTAACAATTAGTTAAATGTGATAAAATTTGTGTATGTTGCTTCAGGATATTAGAAGATGCAGGGTGCATAGTGCAACACTGAAAATATTAAATAAGTAGTTTTGAGTTAGCATAAAGCCAAAAATTGAGCATAATAAGCATATTAAACACTAACTTGATTAGACATTTTTTGATGCAAGTGATCCTATATCCAATCATTCACTACATAATTCTTTTATATGTTATCCATTTTCATTCTCTAGTAAATACATTAAGCATTGGTTATTGTGTCTAGAATGTTGGCTATCATAAATAATGTTTACCACTTTGTAGATTCAATACAGAATTATTGACAAGTTGTATTTGAGGTTGTGAGATATCAATTCATTACAAAGGACATGACTGAATAAAATCATCACCATCTTTGTACTCTTGATTCCTAAATGAGGATCATAAAAATGTAGAAATCATTCGTGAATGATGTGAAAAGTAAAACAAAAAACAAAAACAAAACAAAAAGTATCTTGTGCAATACCTAAGATCCCACTGAAGTATAACTAAGCTTGTTGTTGTGAACTTGATTCAATAGGTTACAGTTGACATCTCTACCGGAGTAGTATTTGTGTGTTTCTATCTAAATTATTTTACAACACCAAGCCAGTGTTGTGTGCCATGTTTTAGAACTCATTCATGGTTGGTTCTAAGCTTAGGTAAAGGAGGGTACTAGGTTGGTAGTGAGCTATAAAACACCTACCATTTCCTATAAATGAGTTCTTTTCAACGCATTTGTAAAACAATGTAATATGAACTACAAAAACAATCACCTTAAGTTGTTACTCTATTTCTATTATCTTGATTTTATGTTCAATTCCATAGTCAACATTTTACTTTCACTAATGTGATTGATAGTATCACATTCGCTTTCTTGAAGAAAAAAATTATGTTCTCTTCTATCATGATATGAGTTGTGTAAGATATAGTATAACCTTAATTCAATAATCTCATCCTTCTATTTCTATATTAATTGCTACATATAATACTTATTCTATCTCATTTGTGCTTAATGAACTCTAATTAAATGGTACAATTATTAAAATAAAATAAAATAAATCATGATTCAATAAATTATTGTGATTTTAACTTTGAAAACTCTAAAAACATTGTATTATGCTACCTTTATTTGAGATTTTACATGTACAAATTAGAAAATATCAAAATTATGTTTTGATAAACTACCAATAGAACACAAAATAAAATTATCCAATATAAATGGAATTAATGTTATTCAAAGTAAGCTTATGTATTCTATATACACAGCTAGTTACAAATTGATAGAAAGTAATAAATTTCAAAATTTTCATGTAAGACAACCATTACATAAAAGGTGACAACTATTGAAATCTCAATTTAATCATAAAATATTTTGATGCATTAGAATGTGTCAAGATTCAAGAATTAATAAAATCAAAATAATAGAATCCAAAAATAGGTATAAATAGAGTGATAGACTACAAAATTAGGTAAATTAAAATGAGCTAAAACTTTAGATATGAAGCATTAGAGAATACCTCTATGACATCCTGTTATGACATCCTGTCCCCAGATGTCATGGTCAATGTCAAATATATGATATATTAGACATTATGCATAAGAAAAAAATATAACAAAATGTGAAATATATTTGGTATTTGACATTATGTATATAGAAAATAATAGGGAAAATGCAAAAAGAGAAAGAAAAGAATCCTTATTAATATGGAATAATGTATCTAGATTATGCTCTAAGAGTTTTCCTTGGGTTTTTCTTCCTTTGGCATCTATCCCTTAGAGGCAATCTAGCACTGCCACCATGGTTAGGCCTATAACCTAGCTAGAAGGGATGGCCAATCCACTTCCTATCCTGCTTCACCAAGCTTCCTGTGACTTGCCTGTACTAGCTTCACCACTCCATGGTAGCATAGGTATAAATGCCTTAGGTAAAACCCCCAATGGTTACCTTAAGAGGCACATCCATTATTGCAACATGCCCTTTTGGGTCTCAATTACAACTCTTTTAGGTCTTGTTAAGATAACAATAATGCTTGTTATGAAGAGACACCATCTTCATTAGGCAATAGCATCATTTGGGAATGGGGATGTGACAACCTCAATGGTTGGATAAAAATATTCCTCTACAAGTGCATCTTCCGAATCATGAATAGTATTCCTTGGCTAGGCTTCCATGGCCTGCATTAGCATAAACAATTTATAATTTTTCTAGCAACAAAGAAAATGGAATCCACATTATTGGTCATTATCTTGGCCTTTTCCTAACTACATGAAGTCAGCTATATGAGTTCTTTTACATCATCCACTTCTATTAAGAGCCAAATGATCATAAATAACCAAATCTTGGATGTTTATCTTTATGCAAACAAACCAAGTATGTTTTTTTCTACCTCTTTATTGGTTCTCCTAAACTTCAAAATGGAATCCACATTATTTTGAAGAAAAAATGTCATTTAAAATTCGTTACTAATCTGGAAGAGATAGATTCCTTCTAAAGAAAGATGCTCAGTCTCATATTTTTTAAATATGAATTTCAATATTACTCCATTTCTAGTTTGCATTCATCATTATTGATTTGATTTTAAGGAATATGTTGAGACACATGTCAACTAGGGGACACAGTAAAAATATATGTTTAGGATATGGCATCTATCTATGCTATAGTTGTAATAAAAATAAAGTGCATGTATCTATTAAGTATATTTAAATATTATGTAACTTAGATGCCTCAAAGGATTAGGATAATTTTAACTCCATGCCTGCTAGAGTTTACCCAAAGTAAGAGAGATATCAGTAGAAAAGTCATTTGTATTTCCATTTGAATGAGGACTAAGAATGTATTAGAACAGGCATTCAAAAATTGCATTATGAACAAGAAGAATCTATTTAAGAGAAACGATGCTTCTAAAACCAAAACATGAAACTAAAGCCAAAATTATTATTACACTTAGGAAATAAAGTTTTTCTAAATGTCCTCATATTCTTTTAGGTAGGAATGATGGTAAAATTTCACTCTTATTATTTATTTTCTTTAAAGAAACTTAGTAAAGAGCCAATGGAGGAGAATATTCTATTAATCCTCAACTATGTTATCTCAATGTCTATTTTTATGTAATGGAAATCCATTCATGCTTCACTAATCTACATTCTTAAAAATAGCTGAAATCTTGTTTCTATGTACTCTTGCACTTTTTTTCAAATCTCAGCTTTGTAGTTTCTAAGTTTTTCTTAGTATCCACATTATGCCAAAGCCTTTGTAGTATCTTGCTTTCTAGAGTAATGAATACATGAAAATTCTTTCAAATAAACATAGTTGTGTTGATTGAATCAATTAAAAATAATTCATGTAATAGTCTATAAATTAGGCTTACCAAATGATCAATCTCAACATCTAAAGTATTCTACATAAGCCTAATCTAAACCTACAAGTAACACAAGCTTGGATTTGTTATGGAATATAATAAAAAGAGAGAATCTGCCAAACTATAAAAAAAATAGAAAAATAAAACACACAAGATTTATGTGATAAAATTCTTCAATATGAAGGGAAACATCCATGGGGCTTGGTAAAAGAATTTTATTCAAGATGAACAAGTGAGTACAAGACTTCTCTCACTCTTTACAATTTCTTATATTGCAAGCTCACATTATGCCTGTATTTATACCATAGTCTCTCTTGATTTTCTAGTACTTAACTTTAGTAATGCCTAGATTACAAGTAGAAAAGAGTACAAGTAACATTGAGTTAAACAAAAACTTAATTTTATGTTTGTCAATTTCCCAAAAAAAAAAACCAAAAGGCAAAAAATCAATAATCAAAAAGCAAAAATGGAAATATTAGAGAGAGATAAAACGAAAAAACACAAGATAACTTGTTGTCAACTCAACAGGATTAACAATATTGCAATATGATCATATTGACTAGAAATTTTTGTTTTATATATGGTCACATATAGTATGGAAATTATTCAAACTAGGATATTTAAAATATCCTGAGAAATGAAAGAACTAAGGCCTAGAGATGTATAACATGTCACTTAGCCTAAACTTAATAACTTAAACATTTAGAGTTTATAATCATTAGGTTCAAGGTTAAAGCCCATCCATGCCACCTAGGAGCACATATTTAATGTACAATGAGTTTATTATTAGGTAAATGATCAACCATAAAATCCATCACCAAATTTGTGTACCATCCATCATTAGATTTCCCTACTATCCTAAAGCATCACCCCAAAATGATGGGATAAATGTGATGATATGTAGATATCAGTTCTCTACCACGTTTTTATTATCTGCTATGCTACCATGAAACAGGACAAATTACAAAGCATTAGTTCTTGTTATGGATACTTTTGTTCAAAAATTTGCTTGCACAAAAGACACAATAATGATGGTTTAATAATATGAAAATAAATATTGTGTACTATATAGACCAAGATGGGTGAATCCATGGGGTTTAGGCTAGCGTGGATTTTAAAGATGAATATGAGTACCACCTTCTGTATTCTTGATAAGATAACTTATAAGTGAGTTGCTATTCATTGAAAATGGTATGTAATTCTCCCACTACAACATTGACAATGTGGAATTACATGCCTATTCAGTTTCAAGTTTCAATGATCAAATTGATTAATCGTGATGGGCAACTAGTGTTGTTGAGAAACAAAGGTGAAATAAAAAAACAAACACCATTATGGTCCTAGTTTCTACCTTTCTAGTATCCCATAGAATAATGAATAATATTTATAAACTTGAAGAAAATTGATCAATTTGAACAAGCATTTTACTTCCTATGAATTATAAGATTAACCATGTGGACAAAATATTTTATTATGATTGCATATCATTGAGTGGTGCCTTGCCAAATTCTAAGATAACATTCATTTGGTACATAGGATTGTCAACAGGGCTTGATTAACCACCATTAATGGCACTGCAAAATAATAATAGTAAATAACAAGAATTAATAGCTAAAATTGAGAGCATCCAATATGGCATCTCTAGAAAAATTTATGGAAAAAAGGAAAAATTACTAGATGCATGATGTAGGCTAGTCAAAAATTCAAGAAATTTCTCTCTCATGAGTGCCGCACTTGACATGGTTAATAATTGATACATATGAATTATGAACTCCTCTTGCAAAGAAAACTGCAATGACCTCTCCCCAAAAATAAGATACTTCCTTAAGAAACATCTAACATACCAAGCTCTATTGAAGAACATTGGAATGCTTTGTGCAACATTTGGTAAATTTCAATTTACCAATTTTGCACATTACTCATAGACACCAAGAATTGTTCTACACATAATTCTGAAATATCCTATAGCCACAACCCATAGCTCAAATCCAATGTACAAAATTATAAAAGATTTCAAATTCAATGAAATTAAACAATAGTGTTGGCAAGAGCATCATGGCATTATCAGAGTCATAACATGTTGATCCAACTCAAAAATACAGGATTTTTGGTGCTGTAGGTATCAAGGTATAGCATGCTCATGACCTTAATATTGAATCTGACACATTTTTTTAGTAGTAATGTTCCTTCATATTGAATCTAAGTTTTTCTTACATAGGGAAAAATGAAGTTATAATAATTCCTTTGGAAAGTCTAATCAATTAAATCTCACAACCATTATTTCCATTCATTGCCAAATTTATACATTAAAGTGATTTATTTTCCAATTTAATACATTGATGTGATAGTATGGAATAAGGCAAATGAATGAAATTGGAGGTGTGCAAGATGAACAAGGTTATCATTGTTCCCATTAGGCAATTACAAAGCCTATAATGTGGTAGGTAAGGGCATGGGTATGCATGATGTGATTTTTTTATTAATATATATGGATAATGTGTCATCATGCTCATGGATGTGTTTCATGCTGACATGTATGCATACTCTTACTACCAATGTTGGACTACGAATCACATATCCTCACATCTTCTAAAACTTCATGTAGGTGCAACTATCACCCTCCTACACTTCCTATCGAAAGGAAGCCAAACCCACTGGAAGGCAATAATTTCTCATAATTTGATGCTACCAAAGGAAAGATGGTTAATTGAAAGGCTTAAGATCAACTAGAAGGCATTAAGACTTTTTGGTTTTGAATAATTTCTTAAAGATTATGGCTTCTAAAACACAGAGGCTCATCTGGTTGTAAATTCATGACAAACTACGAGGGAGTGTGACTTTCCTCCTTCTATAGTTCCCATTGGAAGGCACTCAAATCTTCTAGAAGGTTTTAATTACCCCAAGATTCTAGCTACTAGAACATAAGTCACCAAATGAATGTAATTTCTAGTACAATTATGAGGGGGTATGAATAGCATCCTCCTATAATCCCTATCGAAAGGTAGTTGAACCTTTCAGAAGGGAACAATTGCTTGCAAATTGATGCAACTGGAAGGACAATGGTCATCCAAAAGGTCCAAGATCAACTAGTAGGCATTAAGATATTCTAGTTGCACAAAATTACTTGAAGATGGTGGCTTCTAGATGGTAGAGGATCCTTCGATTACAAATTCCTACCAAACCATGAGGGAGTATTACTAGCACCCTCTTACAATCCCCAATCATGGCTTCCAAAAGGCATAGGCTCATTCAATTGCAAATTCATGTTGAATTACAAGGGGTGTGACTAGCACCCTCTTATAGTTCCCAATCAAAGGCACTTAGACCTTTTGTATGGATTCAATTGCTCTAGGATCCTAGCTACCAAAAGGTAGGTTGTCAACTAGATTTAATTTTTCATAGACCTATAAGGGGATGCAAATAGCACCCTTCTACAATCCCTACAAGAAGGTAACCAAACCTTATAGAAGGGAACAATTGCTCGTAAATTGATGTTATTGAAAGGAATATGGTCATTCAAAAGGTCCAAGATCAACCAAAAGGCATTAAGACATTCTAGTTACGAATAATTACTTGGAGATCATGGCTTCTAGATGATAGAGTGTCATCTGATTGTAAATTCCTACCAAAATACAAGAGAGTACGACTAAGATCCTCCCATAGTTCCCATTGGAAGGCACTTAGACCTTCTATAAGGGTTTAATTACTCTAGGATCCTAGCTATCAAAAGGCAAGTCATCATCTAGATGTAATTTCTAGTAGAACTATAAGGGGATATGACTAGCACCCTCCCACAACTCCTATCAGAAGGTAGCTAGACCTTCTAAAAGGGAACAATTGCTCATAAAAAAATGTTACTAGAAGGAATATGGTCATCTAGATGACCCAATATTAATCAAAAGGAATTAAGACCTTCTGGTTGCGAATAATTACTTGTAGATCATAGTTTTCAAATGGCAAAGAGTCACCTAGTTGCAAATTCCTCCTAAACTACGAGGGTGTGAAACTAGCATCCTCTCATAGTCCTAACCAGAAGGCACTTAGACCTTTTGTTAGGGTTCAATTTCTCAAGACCCTAGCTTTTAGAAGACAAGTCACCATCTGGATGGGATTTCTAGTAGAACTGCTAGGGGTGCAACTAGCACCCTCCTACAGTCCCTATTGGAAGATAGCTATACCTTCTAGAATGGAATAATTTCTTGTAAATTGATGCTACTAGAAGGAAGATGGTCATCTAAAAGGCCCAAGATCAATTAGAAGGCATTAAGACCTTCTGGTTATGAATAATTTCTTGAAGATCATGGCTTTTGGATGATAGAGGGTCATCTAGTTGCAAATTTTTGCCATTGTGAGGGAGTGCAACTAGCACCTTTTCAGAGGCCCCACTAGAAGGCACTCAAACCTTCTAGAAGGATTCAATTACTCCAAGATCCTATATTTTGTAAGGCAGTTCACTATCTAGTTGCAATTTTTGGTAGAACTATGAGGGGATGTGACTAGCACCCTCTCACAGTCCTTGCTAAAAGGTAGCTAGACCTTCTAGAAGGGAACAATTACTTGTAAATTGATGCTACTAAAAGGGATATGGTCATTTGAAAAGCCTAAGATCAACTGAAAGGCATTAAGACCTTCTAGTTATGAATAATTTATTGGAGAACATGGCTTTCAGATGGTAGAGGATCATTTAGTTGCAAATTCCTATTCAACTATGATGATGTGTGACTAGCATCCTTCCATAGTGCCCACTAGAAGGCATTCAGTCCTTTTAAAAGGTTTCAATTACTTCAAAATCCTAGCTTCTAGAGGGTAGGTCACCATCTAGTTGCAATTTCTAGTAGAACTATGAGGGGGTACAACTAGCACCCTCCCGCACCTTACCAAAAGGTATCCATACATTTTGGAAGAGAACAATTGCTTGTAAATTAATGCTACTATTAGGAAGATGGTCATCTAGAATGTCTAAGATCAACAAGAAGGTAGGTCACCATCTAGTTGCAATTTTAACTAGAACTATGAGGTTGTGTGACTATCACCCTTCCATCGTCCCCACCAAAAGGCAATTGAACCTTCTAGAAGTGTGCAATTGCTCTAAGATCCTAGCTTTTAAGAGGAAGATCATTATTTGGTTGCAAATTCTAATTGAACTATGACTAGAACCCTACCACAATCCTAACTAGTAGGCAATTAGATATTTTGATAGGGAACAATTTCTTGGAATTTGAGGCGATTAGAAGAAAGATGGTCATTCGAAAGGCCAATGTGATTTTCTTAACCCTAGTGACTTCCTTAATCCAAAACCATAACCCTAAACCCTAAATCTTAGATCCTAAACCCTAAAGTATTATTATGGTTCATTAATCCTAAATCCTAAACCATAAACCCTAAAGTATTACTATGGTTCATTAATCCTAAAGTAATGCTATGGTTTAAGCCCAATGCAATACAATGTTTAAATTAACATTTAAGATTAAATCATAAATAAAGGAAGATACTTTAGAAGTATGAGGATCATTTGGAAGGCCATTGTGACTTAACCCTGAATCCAAAATTGTAAGCCCTAGACCCTAGTATCTTCCTTAACCCTAAAACCTAAACCATGTACCCTAAACCCTAAACCCTAAACTAATGCTATGGTTCCTTAATCCTAAACCCTAAACCCTAAAGTAATTCTATCATTCAAGCCTAATGTAACATAATGTGTAAATTAACATCCAACATTAAATCATAAATGAAAATCACATACTCTATCTAACAATAAACATGAAAAATTTTGCGATTCCTATTGTCCTTCTTATTTTTCCTACTTATTATACTTAACCTTCATGTAATGACTATTCATAAATTTTCCAATTAGATACTTAGTTTACAACACAAGTGATGGTATCCTGGGAGATTTGTATGCCTTGGGTGGTAATTATTAGCATTGGCTATTATACTAAGGTGTTAGAATCGTCAAAGTTAACTATCATCAAATACTCATCATAGTTAACTATCATCTAATGACTAATCATAACTTTTAAAATTAAATACTAACTTTACAATATAAGTGAAGTTATCCCAAGAGGTTATTCTACCCTAGGTGTTAATTTTTAGTTTTTGTTAATATATGTTGGGGTTTTTTTAATATGTTATGGATACTACAAGGTACTCCTACTAGTAGTGCACTGTAGTTTATGTATTCCAACCAAAATTGCACTCAACTGCTACCTACAATAGCTCATAGTTTCCAGAATGCAAGAGAGTGCTCCTTGCATGTCCTTATGACATACATATGAAACTATGATTAGCATAATAATAATGTGAGACACATTATTATTATTAAACTATGATAAGACATTTAAATTGTTACTTGCAATTTTTGGAAAATGTGAGTCACATACCCTCACATCGTACGGTAAAATGTAAAAAAATAAAATGAATTGTCTTAATCATTCTTATTACTTTTACTTTCACTTTCATCTTCGCTTGCACACAGCAAGCCCTGGGCAAGAAGCAGTGTCACAGAAGGTCATAGAGTAAGGCTATGAAGGTAGCAGTAGATGATTTTATTTCAAAGCTTTAAATTTTAGACTTTGAACTTGCAATGATTGGGAAGGTAAGTTAAACCACATCAAAATTCTAGATTTATTATATTTTTTCTCACACTAGGGTTGGATCCGACAGTCTACAATTTGATTAAAATGGAGAATTTTATTTTTTTATATGGTTGTATTTTCTCTAGTTTTATTTCTTTTTAGTAAGTACTAAAGCTAATGTTGGGATAGGGTGTCATGATTCCAAAAATGAAATTATTTATTTTTCTTAGAATCTAGTTTTGCATTATGGGAAATATTAAACTTTGTATTTTTTTTCACTTGGCACTATTCTTGGGTAGAAGTGGTGAATTGTAGAAAACACTACACCAACTCCTTAAAAACTAACATTTCAAGAATGTGAAGAAGATGAGAGCATGCCAGTTTCTAGGAAACTACATGACAGCAAGAAATACAAAGCCCCCCAACAGGGCATTTTTCAAAAGATGATATTTGATGGTATTATTTCTACAATGATGCATTTTCTTGGATATACAGAGATAGAGTAGATGATTTTATTGAGGGAAAACAGAAGAATGAGATATTTCCTTATGAATTTTACTATTGAAAAAAAATAGAAATGAACAAAGGAGACATGCTCACGAGAAAATCATTACACTAGTCATCTAATGTAAGTTACTCACCATTGTTTCTTATTTATGGAATAATTTCTTATACTACAAAGATGGATAATTTAGAAGACTATGACCCTTGTTTGAATATGTTTTTTTTTATTAGTTATCATTACCAACATGGACCAAATCTCACCACATGGATAGTAACTAGAGAAGGTAGAAAAAGAAATAAGATTGGAAGAAAGATTGGTTATCAATGTCATTTAATAGTTTTCTATATGAGAAGAGCTAATCACATTACATGTATTATATATAAAGAAATGAATCATACTGACACATCAAATGCTTATTGTCATGGCTTGCTTGGTCCCATGATAGATAAAAGAAACTCACAATCCATACACATTCCTAATGAGGTCTGTCATAAGATAGTGTGTTTATGGACGAAAGGATTACCAATAGATCTCATATATGGGAAGTATATAAAATATCTTTTTAAGGGAGGGAAGGAGTTTGGGCTATCAAGGATGGATATTTTTCTTGTTAAAAAATCCATCTACAACATTTGCAAAAATGTAACCCCTAGTTATAAGAAAAGTAAGCATGATGAAATCAATACCTAGCTATGGTACAAAATGACAAGGGATTTTTTCTTTTACTACCAAGAAGAGAACTAGGAATAAGGTGTTCCATTGATCATCACCTTGGATACTCAAAGAGATGATATTTCTATCTCAATGTAGTATCCTTGTAATGGATTCCACTTTCAACACTAACAAATATTATGTAAGTTTCAATTATGGGTGCTTTTGATCCATTTTAAGAACTGTTGGTATGCTAGTAGAATTAGTGACTAAGTACAAATGTGTGGTTCTCTTTGCAATTCCATCTTCATACCATGATAGCTTTTGATTCATATTATAATGGACTTCTAGTTGCATGGGTGATATCCTAAAGGTGCACTAAAACTAATATAAGATGTTGTCTTTCATAGCTTGATCTTAGAGGAAAGGCTAAGGATCCTACCTGAATGGTAAATGCTTTCATGCTAGATGACTCAAAGGAAAATATGAATGTTGTGAGGTAACTTTTACGGCATTTGAAAACATACTTTAAATCATGATACCTTGGTTTGAGATATCTCAACATGTGCTGAAATCTGATTATTTAATAGGTCTTTTTTTAAAAGTAGATTTTTTTTTATACAATTGGCATGTTTAGAAGACATGGAGAAGAACTTTGCAACCAAAGTTAGAGATGCCAATTAGAGAAAAGCAATGGATGATCATCTTAATCATATTATGAATGAATGCAAAACTATTGTAGATGTTGTTGTGGAAATAGACAAATATATTAATAGGTTTTAGGAGAACTCAACATTCATTAAATACTTAAAAAATAGGGGTTACATGGAGAAAAATTTAGTAATTCTTTATTCTTTGGTATCATTTCATAAAAGTTCATATTCACACTCATATACTCTTTGCCCGCTTGTTCATTGCTTATTTTTTTCTTCAACCTTTTGTTTCTAGAGATGTGGATAAAAGAATTTAGTGATGTTCCCCATGCATAACAACACAAAAACAATGTTGCCAAGCCATGCCATGGATTTTTAATGGGTAAATTTTTAAGAGATATAAGAAATAGGAAATACCAAAGGATTGATTGGGTTATGTGGAGCTTGACAAAGGTACATCTATATTACTGGAACAATTCAAGAATTAAAATTGCAAGGTATTTCATTAACAAGAAAGATTGAGATTTTAGTAAGAAATCATGGGAAAAATCATTACAAATAACTAATGTAGACTATGTCCAAGTCATGGAAAAGGAAGATGAATATGCTATGCAAAGTTAGAATAGTCTAATGCCAAATACCTAGTACAAGGTTTCAAAGGTGTTTTCTTTTAGTATATCTTGTGAGTGTAAATGGTCTAGCCTAGACCATTTTTTCAAGCACACAATGAAAGTTCTTATAGAGGTCAAGTGTTTCACCAATGCATTTGAGTTCTTCTTTGAAGATGAGTTATACAATTCATGTGTTCCTATGGAATTAAATTCATTCTAGCCACATTAGTTCCCTAGCCAGGACTTGGAATGGCACTAGAGACATTAGGATCAACTAGCCAGAGGTTTGTAACAAATGACATAGACATGGAGAAGAATAGAAATAAAGATATGGGGGAGGACAAATGTAAAGCGGATGTAAAGTGGAAGACAAAAATTTTGAACCTCTAAACCCGATTGAAAAAATTTGCAAAGATGTTGCCTATAGACATGGATAGTACTTTAGAAATAGAAAAACATGTGCAATTTTTGGAATTAAAGTTTGTATTTCCATGTAACACAAATGGATTGGCAAGCAAAAAAAAGATTCTCTAGTTGGAATAGTCCTACCAAACATTCTGCCAAAAAACTTTGAAAGCCTAATTATGCAAGAAAATTTTTTACTAAGGGTGATGATACTATTTTTTTGCTTATCTATGGTTTTTTACATATTTTACATTATTCTCTTTTTATTTTAATCAATTTCATTTTACTTGCAAATTGGAGTGTAGATGGCCAAGAGAATGAAGGATAGTCCTTTGATCTCATGTCTCCCCTAAACTAGCAGCTCATGTGATGACATTTTTGTCAATTTATTTTTTGTTTTGTAACCTTGAAAGGAAAACTATGAATGGAGAATAGTATGTATTTGATTTTTGATTACTTGACATCATGTTTTTCACTTTATTCTATTGGATAAAACTATGCTTTATATTAATTAATTGGGTATCGCAAGACTATGTGTTGGACATGCTAAACCCTAAATATACATTGCCAATTATCTCTTAGACAGTGATCCTTATATATCATGATTTCTTTTCTTACCAATACTACCAAGAATACTTCACTTTTTAACAATGGTGAGAACATGTGATCTACATGTTCCCATAGTCCTCTTCTATTTGGGGAGCTGTGACATCACATGTTTTGCATGTAGCCATAGTTTTCTGGATAGCCATAAAATTTCTATTTTTGGAAAACCTATTGATGAGTGGCGAGGTACCCCTACACTCAACCATACGAATACGAGCGTGTACGCAAAATCTGGTCGAACTTCGCAGACTAAATGCCTTAATGCCACAAGAAACACTTGGGGTTAATCGTTCATTGTCTTCCCAGGCTTGCTTGTATGTGTCACGGTGTATGGTTAAGCAAGTCTGAGGTATATGATTTTTTTGGTATTTTTGAGTTTATCTCCTAAGCTATGAGGGTGAAGGGTTGAGAAACTAACTAATTCTAAATACAACACTAAGTCCTAG
>MNCI01026120.1:49568-70695 GCA_015680685.1 Gnetum montanum
GTCACTAGGAAAGCAGTAAATAACATTAATTAAACCTATCCATGCACTGCAAGGTTTATCCACAAAGCTCTTCTTTATTGCCGTACACAACTTGCGTTCAGGTACAAAGCTGCTCGAATAAAGAACCGTTCACTTGGGGGACTCCTACTGCGGGCACATGAAAAATATTCTATCTCTGGGGTGATCAATCCACCAGAGCTTCGCTACTTTATGCCTAGGATGTGAAATGAGGGGAGTGCAACCTCTTATTTATAGATATGATGGCGGACCACGATATCATGTACGCGATATCGCAGCTTGTGCAATCTGCGTCTCATCACCTATGAGTGCATGCCATTCACAAGCACCCATAGTTTAAGTAACATAACATGTGAGAACATGCATCATGTAGTATTCTCCAAAATTAAATTTTATTTATATATTCAACTCACTTCTTCTATGAAAAACAATTATGTAAGGTCATAAGACATGCATATCCCTCCACCTTAATTTTTTTTTTTACAAAAATCAAGCTAACATAGTACACTTCAATGTGACTTCCACTTTCTAAGTTTGTGTGCAAGTTGCAATTAAGATTGCAAGTCACACAAGGTATGCAAGTCATAATTTTTCATGTGTCTCACAAAGTTTAGAGAAAACTACAAGGGATGATTAAATAATGTGAGATGTAGTTTTCTAGATAAACTGTGAGATGAGAGTTAACATGTAACTTGCAGTATTCTAAAAAATGTGAGTTGTAGAACCTTGGACAGAAAGTTAAAAGTTTAAAAAAAATGTATCTGCATAGTCATAATTTTGATTTTTACATTACCATTTTCACTTTTACTTGCTCACAATAGACATTTAGCAAGAATCAGCATCACAGAAGACTGTAGAGCAAAGCAACCAAGGCAGTAGTAGATGATTTCATATCAAAGAATCAAATTTCTGAGATTAAAGTAGAAATGAGCTCAAGGGTATGTTTAAACAAAGTGCAAATCATAAATTCCTTAATTATTTAATCACACTAGGATTATCAATGATGGTGTATGATTTTATTAAATAGGAGAACTATACTTTGGATATGATTTCTATTTAAGTTAATGAGTGATTTATGTAAGTTTGTACATTGCCTTGATATGCATTGAATCCAAAAACTAGGGTTTAAGATTTCCTCCTTGTGAAGTAATTTGGTTTTGCAACATGTGTTTCCTCCTTTTATTTAATTTAATATAATGATTATTATATTAGGCTTATTTAGGTTTCTTTCATTTATTTCTATATAATTTCAGTAGATATTATCAATGAAAATCCCACAATTCTATTGAATAGTGCTTTGGGAAAGGACCTTCAGCATATCTAACCTATTACTACTTCCAAGCATTTATAGGAATTAAGCTCTTATTTTTGTAATAGCATGCCTAGTGTTTCTGTGTCCTTGAATGCTTCTGAACTTTTGGTCAATCACAGTACTACTGTAGTCCCATAAAGAAATGGTCATACATTAATTTCATTTCATTTTTTAATACAGTTAGACACATAAAACTCTCTAAAATGAAGACTAGCCTATTTATAAGACAATGATATGAAGTTTTCATTTTTATGTATGTATAATTGTGTAATGTTGGTTCTTTAAATTAGTATATTTTCTTAATGATTATTCGCTAAACTTTTGTTTGAAAATATCAATATATACCTATCATTCACTTGGAGATCCCCTTTGGGAATCTTTCTTGATAACCCTTTAAAGAAATGTGTAATCTTATACTTGAGGTAAGTATTTGGCTCACATTGTTGAATGTCACTACGTGCATTCAAGGTAGTTATACTAGCAATTTCCATTATTTGATATTATATGCATCAATTTAACCATAACTTCTATTAGCTCTTAACCATTCCATGTAACTTGTAAATTTATATTATTTATTGATTGCTTTTAACATGCAGAAACTTGGTATTTTATACCTAGTTTAAATATTTGATTTTTGATTTCTAAAATGTCATAATTTTAGTAGCTTTACTATCAGCTCAATATTTTATTCTTTTTATTTGTTTCTCTTCCTTAAAACCCTTTTGATGTTGCTATCACATAAGTGATTATCTATTCTGTCTTTTCAATGCAATTTATGTCCTTCTAGAGATAGTATGTTGATTAGATCACAAGATAATGTCAGAGACTATTGATATGGTATCCTAATGATATTTTTTTTTATGTACTCTTTAATGAATAGACATCATGTAGGGCTCCTAGAATTTCTTTGTTATTGTAGTAGGAGTATGTGCTTGTCAATTGAAAAAGTTTCCTTGAAAATATGGGTTGGTATGCTAATTTATGAAAATTTTTGTTGAAAATGGATTTGAACAATTTAAAGTAATGTAGTCATCAAATATTACATTTATGATGTGACATGAAAAGTGCAAGTCTATTTATCATTAATTTTTAATGGCCAATAATGATGTAATTGTTAACATTTTAGCTGTAATATATTTTTGTGTTCTCAAAGAGGAGCATCATTGTAACCAACAGATGATAGGAGGAGATCTAGAAAATTACAAGATGCACAACAAAGGGCACAATCCTATAGGCTCTCATGCTGATGGATGGAATGCTGCAAGACAATAGGAGGAGGAGGAAGTTCACCATGCCTAGGAGTCATTAGCATAGTAGGAGTAGCAAAAATGGGTTGAGAAACTTAAATCAACACCCTTGAGTAGTCCAAGGGACTTTAGCACCTTAATGCAGCTCATTTGGCCTTAGATGCTTAACAAGCTTGTTGAGAATTATCTTTCTTTCATCATCACTGAAGGTGATGATTACTATGAGGAGGAGGCCCATTAGTTCTACATGGCATATCATCAAGGATTACTTGTCTTGAAGGTGGTCAAGATTGGTGACTCCACCTACACACTTATAGAGGATATCTTAGCACATGTGTGAAACATGGTAGTTGGACCATAACAGGAGTTTTTTGTGACCACCACCTTACACAAAAAAATAAAACTATTGAGTAGAATGCTTAATATGGCAACCGATGAAATAGGATGATCCTACAAGAACTTCAGCCACAATGGAGAGTTCTAAATAAGGAAATCTGCACAAAACTCTAGGTAGTCATGCATCACACTCATGTGATGTCTTTCACCTTTATGACACTGCTAGATTTGAAGGGGGAATATTCTTTGAACTATCCCAAAATTATCATGTGGAGAATGGAGATTGTCAGTAGAGATGATATTATAGTTCTTTTTCATCTACCGTGTCTACAATTTTAAGGCACTAGCAAATCATGGAACTAGAGAAGGATGATGTAGATGTTTAAGCTTTTAGTGTGGACTAGTAGTCACAGTTGGGGAATGGATTCTACACCTAGTGTGTCCCTAGGACATGACTTAATGATATCATCAAGCTCCCAAACCCACATGTCAAAGGAGATGATGGCAAGACTAAATGATAATGATTTTATGGGAAACACAAGGAGATGTAGGTCGTAGCTATCATTCCTACCTAACAGCAACAATAGTTTGGAGATGCTGTAGTGATATTTTCCTTCTTAGAGGTCATGGAGAGTATTTTGAAAGCCCACATGGATGCTTTCCTAGATTCCATGCAATCAAAGAGTGATCACTGGTTCAAATAGGTGGATAGGAGGCTTGGCTGCCTATCCATGAATGTTGAATCATTGTGTAGATACTCATCTAAATAGTCTCAATCATTACATGTGTTTGGTTCTATGGAAATGGAGAATATTAGTGATCCCATGTTCATTTAGATGACCATTCCACTCCATGACTCAAATTCAAGACCATCAATAATAGCAGGAATGGAGTAGCAACTAATCAACATAGTTGATGACTCTATCACAGAGATAGATTTCATGGAGGTTGATGCTCCAAATGAAGCTTAAGAAAGCATTGCACTAGGATCTAGCTAGTTTGTTGTATCTTTGTATATGTATATGGTGATAGTTTCATTTGACATTCCTTTTTTATTATATTTATCTATTTATAGTGTCTCTTACTGACACTTTTTATTTTAATTAATACCATGATCTCTTACATTATACAAAAGTATAAAATCACAAAATTTTCTTTTGATTGTGTAAAGTTTTGGGTTATTAATGTTAATAATTTGAAGACATTTGAAAGATGATATTTCAACTCCATTTTATTAGGATAAGGCTAGGATGACGATGGCAATGACAACTTGGATAAAAATATAACCCCTTGTGTATATGATGGAATTCATGATCTCTATTAGAAATCATACATCTAATTTTAAATTATCATTGGAAAAGTGAGGATATTGAGACATATGCTACCTATGGAAATTTCCCATAGGCATATTGTATTTTCAGGAATTTTCAACCTTATTTATTGATACTAAAATTTGTACTTCTAGTTTTCGTGCAAAAATTTCTATTGGTTCTCTAATTCTAGCTTTACAAGAAGTAGTGTAACAACTTATGTTGCCTTCTTCCATTCATGTCATCTAAAAATTTTATTTTTTTTCTTTTTGCATCACTAAAATGCAAGAGAAATGCAAGTGACATGTGTAACATGCCATAAGAAAAAATAAATTTCCAGTGACATGTGATTCACAATTAGATCATTGGCCTTATTTTTTAACAATGCCATAGAACTATGAGCATGAATGACCTCACAGTTTGAAACCAAAAGTAATGATAAAATAGTGTGAGTGAACATGTGACTCATAGTCCCTCACATGCTACACTCAAAACTCTAGTAAACACAATGGTAGAAATATGTGTCTCACATTATCTTCATGGTTTGTAATTTGTGCCCTATGATGCACTACCACTCACAAGCTCTTGTCGTCAAATTAAAGACTATGAGGACATGTGAGCTGCAAGAACATGTAGTTTAAATGCCATGGGAATCACATTCTCCTTACACTATTTGATTTATGCCAATGCAACATCATGCAAGCTGCAATTGACATTTGAAATTAAATTGAGAGAGTGCTAGAGCATGTGGATCACACCATTCTCTGAGTACCTTAAGTAAGTTTAAAAAATTAGGCTCTTCTCTTGTTAAGTGCATTAAGATAGTGAGTACTTCTAATTATATTGAAGAAATAGAAAAGTTTCAATGGTAGAAACTATAAATGTTAGAAGGTCAAGACTATAATTGCTTCCTTTTGGAAGGTCTGTGTGTCATCTGGTTGATCCTCATCCTTCCAGATGACCCTATTCCATCTGGTGACCTCAAATTACTAGGGATTTTTTCCTTCTATAAAGTTTCACTACATTCTGGTAGGGATTGCAAGAGGTTGCTAGTCACACCCCCATGCAATTTAGCTTGCACCTCCAACCATATGATCCTCTGCCTTCTAGTGGCTATGATCTTAGTGCAATTGCTTTCTTCCAAAAGGTTTGCAGCCATCTAGTTGATCCTCATCCTTCTTGATGATCCTATTTAATTTAGTAGCCTTGAACTACAAGGGATTTCTCCCTCTAAAAATGTTTAGCTACCTTCTGATAGGAACTACAGGAGGATGCTAGTCGCACCCCCTTGTAGCTTAGCTTGCACTTCCAATTAGATGAATCCCTTCATTCTAGTGGCCATGATCTTGAAGCGATTGCTCCCTACTAGAAGGTCTACATGTCATCCCATTGATGCTCAACCTACTGGATGATCCTATTCCATCTAGTAGCCTCAAATTACAAGGGATTTTTTGCTTTTAGAAGGTTTGGCTACCTTCTGATAGGGATTGTGGGAGGATGCTAGTTGCACGTGCTTTTAGCTCAACTTACACTTTCAACTGGATGGTCCCCTACCTTCTAGTTTCCATGAACTCAAAGTGATTACTTCCTACCAGAAGGTCTACATGTCATTTGGTTGATCCTCACCCTTCAAGATGACCTGATTTCATCTCTTAGACTCAAATTACAAGTGATTTTTCCCTTTTAAAAGGTTTGGATGCCTTCCGATAGGGACTGCAGGAGGATGCTAGTTGCAAGTTTTCATAGCTCAGCTTGCACTTCCAGCTAGATGGCCCCTTACCTTTCAATGACCATGATCTCTAAGCAATTACTCCCTTCTAGAAGGTCTACATGCTATATGGTTGATCCTCACCCTTCCAGATAACCTTATTCCATATGGTAGCCTCAAATTACAAGAGATTTTTCTCTTGTAGAAGATTTCACTACCTTCCAGTATGGGCTATGGGAGGATGCTAGTCACACCCCCTTGTAGCTTAGCTTACACTTCCAACCAAATGGTCTCTACCTTTCAATGACCATGATCTTGAAGTAATTGTTCCCTTCCAAAAGGTTTGCCTATCATCTACTTGATTTGCATCCTTCTAGATGACCCTATTCCATTAGGTATCCTCAAATTGCAAGGGATTTTTCCCTTTTTGAAGGTTCAACTAGCTTCTAGTAGGGACTACGGGAGGATGTTACTTGTACTTCCCTTGCACTATCATCACAACGTGTGTGGTAGACCACTATGGGAGATGTTGCAAGGTGCATAGTGCTTGCTGCATGCAAACTAGGAAACTATGTGGGGAGGTGCGAGTCACAATCATTTTGCATCCTAAAATAGAGACATGCTCAACACAGTGCAAGTGATCCTACAACTTGCATGTTATCACACTTTGAAGATAGTAGCTTAGTTGTGAGTGATCTTGTGACTCACATGTCATTGCAGTCTATGGCTAAAAGGTTTGGATTGCTAAAGTGTGACACCCTACATTTCACAATGGCTCACAAAACAAGTGTGTGAGGATATTATGACACACATGTTAATTAAAATCAATTAATACTATTACATTTCATATCAGAATTTAATATTTTATATATTTCAATACCATATATTTATTTCAAGCATATTTTTTAACCTTTTGTGTAATCATGAGTATTAGGCTAGTCATAACATTTAAGGACTGAGCTAGATAGGAATTTACTTATTGTTATTTATTTTTCATCATTTAAATGTTTTATTAGTTAATTAAATCTCTCTTAACCCTTCTCCCATAGTTAAGTGCATTCAATATGACCACTTCAAGCATGTGCGTTACGCTTGGTGATCCTAGTAATGAATAGTGTTTGTTAACCAAGGTTGCATTGCTTCAAGGTGTGAATGGTAAGTGAGAACGGATGCTGATGATAGGTTAATTAAGAATTAGTTAGTTAGTTAAAGTTAGTTAATTAGTCTCTTCATCCTTCACCTCATTAGCATAGGAGATAAAACAGAAAAGATATAAAAATCATATACCTCAGACTTACTTAACCATACAACTGTGACAAATACAAGTAAGTCTGGGAAGACAACGAACGATTAACCTTAAGTGTTCCATGAGGTGTGTAGGCACTTAGTCTATGGAGTTCAACTGGATCACGCGTGTAACACTCATATTCGTATGGTTGAGTGTAGGGGTACCTCACCACTCATCATTGGCATCGTTGCTAAGGACTAAGTTGTTTCTGTGCTAAGTAGAGCATAGGAAATCATCCACATCGTTGGGAAGCTTAAACGAACCCTTAGGGTTAATTAGAAGAAATTTTATATAACGGTTAATCAGCACAATGAATAAGACACAATGTCTTCTTCTCGAACAAGAGCACTTCACCGCCTAGGGATCACACTAGAGAGAGTCGATGACACCAAACACATAACCAAAAACTGCCAGTTCCTTAGTAGTATCGGGTGGTATATACTCATCACGATGAGTATATACCTAATTTTACCTTTATCCTCCATCAGGATGAACAACCGCATTGGAGAGACTTGCAAGGTAACATAGTGTTACCTCTAGATCCAGCAGTCCCTAACATGCTTCTTCATGCTCTTGCATAGATAGGCATGATGGAATTATACACTTAATACATTGCAAAAGATTATGACATAAGGGATTACCATCCCATAGCAATGCAATGTCTAAGGGACTCACGACAGGAGAGCCACCATACATTGTTGAAGGGTAAAGGGGTCCTGCACATCCTAAGTGAAATTGGAGATGGTGAACCAATTATAACATGTTCTCCATTAAATGATGTTCCCCCTCCTAACAATAGTGAGGAGGTGGGGTATCAGAACCTATGCTCCACGATACAAAATCCTGGTTCTGATCCCCATGAACATCAAGTGTTCACTGAGGGAACAAAAACACATGATAAGGATGGGCACTTAGATCATCATCACGATCAGGGTCGTAGCCACCAAAGAGAAGGTAGGAGACATTGTCATGATGATAGCTCTCCTTCTTCTTCCCCTTCATTACATCATTCACCCTCTCCTTCCACATCAGGACATAGTCACAAGGATCACAACGGTGAGGATAAGGGTAAGAAAAATGAGAGACCTCGACGAGAGAGTCGAGAGCGAGGACGAGGGCACTCTAGAGAGTCAAGGCATGAAAGAAGGGAAAGTAGGGAACCACGTAGGCATCATAGACATCATGAGAGAGATGACCATGACAAACCCCTACCTACCACCCAAAGTATGTTAGATATTATGGAGGTAGTGAGAATACCTACAAGGCATCAAAAGGACAGTCGGATCAAGAGACTAGACATGAAAAATATCCCATGGTTTGAGGGGGGATACAATGCTAATCTGCAAAATCACTTATAGGCATTTCACAATTCCTACACCTTGCAAAATATTGAAAACGAGTGGCAAAAGTTAAAGTTTTTTCCTAGGAAACTCATAAAAGAAGCAGAGAGTTGGTACTAGTCCTTAGAACCAGAAACCATTAGGAGGTGAAGTACAATGTTAGAACTTTTCAACAATAAATACCAAACGTACTCCAGAGTGTCCAACTTGCATAAGCAGATCCAAGGATGGAAGTAGGGTAATCACGAACACTTGGATGCTGCCATGGGTTGATATTATGCATTGCTACATCGTTTCCCCAGCCATGCTTATGCACAACAGGATCAACTACCCCACCTCATAGATGGGCTACGACACAAAACTAGGAGAACCCTTGGGACATATGCCCAAGGGAGATTATCTAAACTTAGGTCCCATGAAATTCATTGATTGTTGGAGCAAGTAGCTAAAGAAGAAGGGGAGCTATGGAAAAGAGAAAGCACGGAAGAATATAACCATGATCCTTCCCTCCGAAAGAAGGGAGTAAGATTCTACGATGAAGAGGATGAGTCACCACTCAAAGAGTTGGTGAATAGAAAAACCTTGCCACTTCAAAAGCTAACAACCGAGGTGTTGGCTAAGGTAGATCAAATGTGGAACTCCATAGACAGTAGGTTTAAAACTATTTTAAAAGTCATAGAGGAGTCTAAGGAACAAAGTAGGGACCATGATAAGAAAAGGTGTAGAGATTCAGGCCATGCACGTGACAAGGGTAAGGGAAAAATGACTATCGTCGATGAGGTTGCAGATTCTGACACAGATAATGACGATGGATGTGAGATTTGCCAATATGACCATCCTAAGGGATGTTGCCCAATAATATCACATCTGCAAGAGTCTGAGGTGTATGCACTCAACCCAAGACTTAACAGACGGCAGGCACCCCAAAGGTTACCTTATTCCCAAGGTAACCCAAGGCAGTTCCACCAACCGTTAACATTTATCCAAGTGGAACTCCGCCACAACCTATCGGGCAACACCAGCAGTAGCAACACCCACAGTCATGGGGGATTCCACCACCTAGACAGCAATACCCTTACCAGCAACCAAACCCATATGGCTACTACGTGCAGCAGCCGATTTCTCCAAGTGACTCTATGGGTCATGCAACCCCACAATGTCACTACCAGGTTCGGGAGTATTTTAGGACTCCTTCTCCTCTGGGAGACACACCACATGCATACCATCCTCTGAATCCATCTGCTTCTCTTATGTCGGTAGTTCCATTACCTCTAGCTCCAAAAATACAAGGGGAACTCCCCACTCAACCACAACAATGTAATGCTACGAGAGCTGTAAATATTTAACTCGCTATTGGTTTTGACAACTACAAGAAGAGAAGACTTTTCATCAAAACCAAAAGCCCAAACAAGCTCTCAAAACCACAATTCGTTGAGTCTGTGTATGCTCCTTCAACAATTAAGGCTTCGGAGCTCCCTTCAAACCAACAACAGAACTTAACGCACACGGTTATGTTAACACATACCGTTACCGACTGGATCAAGGTAGGCCACCTTCCCAAAAAACTCTCTGACCCTAGAAGTCTCTTAATCTACCTCCAAGTCACTGGGAATAAACCTTAGAAGGCTGTTCTTGACTCAGGATCTGGAGTCAACTTAATATCACAAGAAATGTATCAAGCCTAGAACCTGCCTCCACTTAAGAAGAGTAATATTTAACTAGAGCTGGCTAAATAGTCCATCACTATTCCCTTGGGATTGGTGAAGGACATCATTACCACTATGTGTGATTCGTCATACCCAGCTGATTTCCTGGTGATATAAGTCAACAGCAACAAAGGGGACTTCCCAATTATAATGGGGAGGGCATGGGTAAGTATAATAGATGCATGCCTAGGAATCCACGATCTTTCCTTGGAAATATCTAAGGTAAAAATTTATGGAAATATTAAGAAGAAGAAAGTTCTATGCATCGCATACAGTGACTCAAAGGGTGATAACATGGAGGAATGCTCAACATCTCCTGCATGCAACTGGTATGCCCAAGAAACTCAGATACAAAGGTGCCTGTATGTAGCACCCACACAACAAGAAAACACCTAGTGGTTGATAGCTGATCAAGAAAGTAGCCCACCAACATGCATGGAACAAACTGGGGAAACAAATCATACCCACAATGAAGGCATTACATTGGAGTATGAGCATCCCCGAATTCCACCCCTTAACCTAAAAACATCAATCAGGAGAAGTTGGACACTTCTAAGAAATTCAAATAAGCATTCATTATTTTGGATCTCTTCATTTCCATTCAGTCATGGGGGATATGGCCACCTATGCTAATCATTTGAGGCCCTTAGTTCTTTTAAGTGTTTGTTTTACACATTTTTGTCTTACACGTTTTTTTTTACACATTTTTGTTTTACAAATTTCTTTAACATTTCTTATTTTTTTTTTTACAACATACTTCATACTTTTCCATTTCTTGTGTGTGTTATCCATCTTGCAAGTTTGTCACCTAATAAGTGTTGTTAATGATGGTATGAACTATTTTTCTATTGGTTGCTAATGTTTGATTTTTACCTTTAAGTCATGATGTTGATACTAAGGTATGGTTATTTTGATATGACAGGCAATGAGTCCACTTTATCTACACATCCACAAATTTCTATGGTCTCTCTTTGCTTGGAAATGTACAGTCCCTTTCTAATTAAGAACTATCAATGAATAGGTGATTGGGCATTTCTCAAACTAAGGAAGGACTCAAGGATTGAAAAGGGTGTGACTTCAAGGGTACTTGATGCATTTGTGTCGCCCATTCTCATGGGTGCTTGGATGTTTTCTTCTTGTGTTTTCTTACCATTTCAATGTTTCTTAATTATCAGGAAGCTAAGCAAATAAAAATAACAAAGTCTTTGCATGATGTGATTCTCACGTATAAACACATAAAACAATAAAAAAAGTGAGAATTCAAAGCACACCCCTTAGACGAAATAATCATTTGGGCTACAAGCACTGGTTATGGGACTAAAATAAAAATGTTCCCTTCAACTAAGGCCCTTCTCACTTCCCATTCTCTCCTCCTTCATTTCGTTAGAATGGTGGTGGCTCTTTGGGAAGGAATTCTTTTTACTTCAGGGGGATGGATTAGCCAAATGCATTAATGTGAAATCACTAGATGTGGTTTTTTGAGGCTGGACTTGGAATGGGATCTACTAAGTCACATTAACCATGAAATACACAAGGGGTTGTACATCACCTTGTTCTTGGGATTCCATTCCATTCTCTTCTCTCCATCCTTCTCTCCATTGTTCACCTCATTGTTGGTTGTATCATTAGTGTATATTTTGGTTGATGCATTACTTTTTTTTTTGGTAAATTCTTGTGGTTAAGACTCTAACTCTTGTTCCAAATGACATTCCTAGAGCCTACGGACTCTTTGAATGTGGGTTTGTCAGGGCATTAGGGGCATGAGCCTGCTTTGGGGAGGACCCACTAAAATTCCTATTTTGTACACTAGTTAAATTCTTTCTCTTAAACATTTTTTCAATCCACTCTATTTTGTTCATTTCCATCTTGACATCCATTTCACCAACGTTATAGTTGTCTCTTTTTCTCCATCTTTCTTGTTCTTTTTCTTTCTCCATTCTATCACTACTGGAGGTTCATGATTAGTCATGGGGGTCATGGTCCAATTTTTTTGATATTCTCCTAACCCCTACACCTTCGATAGTCACCACTAGTATATCTCCAGATCCATATCAGCCATACCACAACTTAACCAATGGGCCTTTCGCTGAAGCAAGGTATCAATTGCATTGTGATTCATTTATCCATGCTAATATAAAGACTGTGTTGTGTGTGTAGATGGAAATCATACAACAATTGATTGGATCTGGAGAGAACACATGGAATGGACCGGTGCTGAAGCAGCTATGCAAGGAACGAGATGGATGGCGCGCTTACGGATAGACAACGAAAGGTGCAACCTTGGTGTTGGTAGCAGCAAACTTCTTCTTTCTTCTCTCTCAACTGCCAAATAAGGTCTGATGTCAAATGTATAAGGTGTTCACTCTTGTTGTCGTGAACACTAGTTTTGTCTTGTTCTATAATGATGATCCGTTCACATGTCATCCCATTCACCATTAGTTCCATTTAAGTCAATAACCCCATACCTTCCCAATATTTTGTAAGGAACTCAAGGACAAGTTTTTATTCAATTTTGTAAGGAACTCGAGGATGAGTTTTTATTCAATCATGGGGGTATAATGGGACGCAATATCGCATGGGCCACCAAATCTATAAATAAGAGGTGGCTCTCCCTTGTTTCCAAGTCAAGGCCTAAACCGTAGTGAAACTCTGGCAGTTTTTCCTCTCCAGAGATAGAATAATTTTCATGTGCCCGCAGTAGGAGCTCCAAAGTGAACGGATCTTTATTTGAGCAAATATTGTACCTGAACACAAGTTTGTGTATGGAAATAAAGATGAACTTCTTGGATAAACCTTGTAGTGCATGGACTAAGCTAGATAGGACTTTACTTATTATTATTTATTGTTCATCATTTAAATGTTTTATTAGTTAATTAAATCTATCTCAACCCTTCTCCCATAGTTAAGTGCATTTAGTATGACTGCTTCGAGCACGTGTGTTACACTTGGTGATCCCAGTAATGAATAGCATTTGGTAACCAAGGTTGCATTGGTTCAGGGTGTGAACGGTAAGCAGGAACGAATGCTGATGCTAGGTTAATTAAGGCCTAGTTAGTTAGTTAAAGTTAATTAATTAGTCTCTTCACCCTTCATCTCATTAGCACAAGAGATAAAATAAAAAAGATATAAAAATCATATACCTCAGACTTACTTAACCATACACCCGTGACAAATACAAGTCTGGGAAGACAACAAACAATTAACCTTAAGAGTTCCATGAGGTGTGTAGGCACTTAGTCTAAGGAGTTCGACTAGATCATGCATGTAATGCTCATATTCGTATGGTTGAGTGTAGGGGTATCTCACCACTCATCAGCATTGAATCATATTCCAAGATTTTATGTGCTAGTATGTCAACAATAACAAGAATCCAATGCCCACTAGTGTTGAAAGGAAGATATAAGAATGTATGTCCAGATTGCAAATACTCATCCCAACACATTTTATCTTTAAAATGTTTAATAATATCTACTTTTAAGACAAAATCATCAACATCTTCTTCAACCAACATACCACTGTCAACATTGACGAATGTCTTTTGCTGCTATTCTTTAATCTACGTTTTGACTAGTTTTTCTAAGCTGCATGTATCCTTATCTCAAAGGACTTTACATAACATTGAAACATAATGTTGAAAATAAAATATTTTGAATTCTAAAATTCATGTGAAACATAAAGAGAATTTTGAAGTTCCTTCAAGTACATGATGTAGATATCAATGATGTCATCATCTAGTCATTCTTTCCAACCTTTTTTATAAAACGTCCTTAAAGATAGAAAAACGTCCTATTGTAACATATGAGGGAATGATGTCCTCACAAGCTCTATATCATTAATAGACTAGAAGTTACTAGCTACATCACTATATCAATTATTGTACATTCATCAATTATTGGTGTTTTAAAATCAACATTGGCATCTACTGCAAGATAGAAAAATTAGATAATAAACTTTGACAACATTTTACTATTATAATTCAATACATATAATAAGAATATGACAACCAATAAAGAAAAAATTTTAATTTCTAAATGTAACAAATGCAAGAACAATATCAACTTGACTTACTTGTTGCTTTATGGATTACTTGTTCTTTGTTATACTTAGCAAAAGCAAATAATCTCTTGGTTGCTTTGGGTATACCCATATCATCCAAATCTATTACACACATAGATAGTAAGCACATTAAAATAGAAACTTCAAAAAATAGTAAATATTTAAAGAAATTTAGAAAATATATAACATCGTACCATTTTTAGGATCATCTGTGATGTTGCTTCTATTAGGGTGAATGGTTTTGGCCACCAATGCATTCCTTAGCACACATATTTCAGAATTCAATGCTACAAATTCATCATCCATTTTTTGATTTTGATCAAGAAAGTTGTTCATGAATTATTTTTTTTCTACCACAAAGATCTCTATTTTTACCTTCAATGCATTGTTCTCTTCCACCAACCAAGACTTATCAGCTTTCAACTCCTCCATAGTATTCCAAAGTATTGCATTGCTTTTGGAATATTGACATAATGTCTCAATCACATTATCTAACTTGTCTCTGATTTCTTTAAGAGAACATTTGTCATGATGGCACACATCTTGCATAGAAGTCTTGCCATCTTGTTTTACATCAGTTGAGCTTTTAGGCCTCTTAAATAATGATGCATTCTTGAAAATGCTATCAGGCTCCAACTTCACTATATCCTAAAGTTGGATAGGGATAAATTGTATGTTGTGTTTTTTTAGTAATTTGGTCACAATAATTAGAAACCCCAAAGACTCTATAACATCATGAAACTACCATTACCTTCAACACCTCCTCATCTCAGGTAGCATGGTCACTAGGGTATCAAAAGGAAGACCTTCATTATTATCCAATGGCCACATTAGTAAAATTGCATTGTTAGAAATCTTAGCTTTTATTTCTTTCACTAAAAATAAAGCCCATTACATAAATTTCAAGAGCAATAACAACTCTAGATAGCAATTTGGATTGCTATCTCTCTTATTAAAATTTTGGGCTTACTAGGTCAAGTGATTTTCACTTTTCTTTCATTTTCATTCCTTGATAGCTGGCTCATTACTACATGGAACTTGTATGATATCTGTAGTATCATTCACATTGAAGGTGAAATTCTAAACTTGTACAGTGGCTTACAAAGTATTTACCCCATCTGAGACACCATCAATCAAGCATTCATAAAAATTATAAATAACATTTTTATCATAGCAATCTTCCATTGTCATCCAATCATATATTCTAATTCTCTTTCACTTCTCAGAAAGGACAAACATTTCCGGCAACTCCAAAATAGTTTGAACATTACGTTCACAAAGTAAGGGAATAGTTGCAATTTCAAAGATTCAATAACATTTAGAAATAACATAACAAAAATAAAATTGTTGAACAAGGATAATAATATAATTTTGAAATAACTACATTTCAAAATAAAATAAGTACTCACATAGAAGATCTCTTTGGCTATTGCCTTTAGCTCTTACAACACTCATGATTTGATATCACTTTGAAAATAATTCGCCAACTGTAGCTATGTTGCACTAAAATTAACATTATTAGCACACATTTGAAATAGTGCTACATGATTGTGAGTCACTATTCACCCCTAGTCATACTACTAGAAGACTATGAGGTGCACAATTCTCATGCAATCGTAAACCAAAAAAAATAAGAAATAGTGCAAGCCAGCTGCAAATCACAATGTGTCTGCATTTTCAAAAATATATAAAAACTCAATAAATAATGCAAGGTGTAGGTCTCTTGCAATCGAATACAAAGATGTTAACAAAAAAATGCCACAAAATTGTGGGTCATAGTATGATCATAGTTTAAAAATTAAAATACTTTGACACTACAGTGTGAGGTGCATGTCTCTTGCAATCACAAACAGTAACATAAAATGATAGTGCTACAAAACTATGATTTGTAGTCTAGTCAAAGACTAGCATTAACAAAGCAAGAAAAATGTGGAACCATTCAATCACAGAAAATCACATGATTCATAATTTTAGTGTGACTTGCATATTTTCACACTGCAAAAATGTAAATATCAAAATGTGGGGAATGCATAGCCACACAATGCAAACAAAACTAAATTGCAAGTCACATATAGTTACACTAAAACTGTAGCAAAACCCTGAACCCTAAATCCAAATCCCAGACAAGAAAACACCATTTCTATAGAAAAAAAATAGTAAATGCTCTAGGTTAACTTATTGGATGGAGCAGAGTAGAGAGAAAAATAGCAGAGGCATCAATGTAGTAGCACCAACACCAATAGAGCAATGATAAAGAGTGTAGTGGTGGTTGTAGCAACTAAGCAGCAAGAACAATAGAGAGCACAGTGACAATAAAGAGTGCAACAGTGGACTAGCACAATGAGCAAAGAGTAGCGATGGCAGAGTGTGTAGTGGTGGAGCACAGCAGGTGGAGAGTAGTCTCCAAGAGGAGTGCAAGTATAGAGTAGGGCACAATGGGCAAGAGAAGATACTATATCTATTTTACATTGGGGGAATGGGATTTTTGACTATCATATGTCAATGGGAACGATGGGTCAATGGGTGGATGGCCATGGCTAGATAGCCATGGATGGATGCCTATGGTATGGCATGTATGAATGCCTATGATATGGCATGTATACATCATATGGCCCCTAGGCCATTCATGGCCTAATAGGACCACAAATAGCCTTTGTTGATGGAGGAGGTCTACGGAATAAGGAAAATGAATGAAATTTATGGCATGGACAAGGTTTTTTAATTTTTAATGAATGGTTATGCTCATGCCATGCCACCCATGCCAACATTTTGATATGAAATGTAGCATTGATCATTGAACCCAAAAAACAAAAATGAATGTGAAAAGAAATTTATGTTGCCTTCTATGTTTTAATTCCTGCCATGTGAAACTTTCTTTATGTTTTTATTCCTACCATAAATTTGTAGTGTCTTTTATGTTTTTATTAAAACTTTCTTTTATGTTTTTATCCCTTCCATGTATGGTAAGGAAAATGCATGGCATGGGTTGCTAAGAAGGTGGGTTGAAATTTGGTTGGGGGAAGAAGGAATTTGAACAGTCATAGCATTTAAGACCTAGCCCATCCATGCATGAAAGGAGAGAAATGTTTCATTTTCTTAGGCATTGTATGCTCTCTACTACTTCTTCCTTCTTGTTGCTAGACCAGCAATAGTAATTCATTTATTGTTTTGTTTTTTTTCTAGGTTGTTGGATTTGCTTTTATTTTTTGTCAATTTGGTTGGGATTTGGAGAAGCACTGTATGGCCCTGTGAAGGATCTTAGGAACAATAGAGGCCTCTTCTAGGCTCTTCATTCCAATAACTAGATCTAACTTCTTGCTACTGCTACTCCTCCTCCTCCTATTCATGCTTCAAGGCTCCTAGATTATCAACTATAGCTTAACCAGCAACAAAAACAACCTTAGCCTCACATGAACTCTCACAAATTGCTCTTTCCCTAGTAGCTTCCATGGCTACAAATAATAGCTATAGTCCTAAGAGCCCAACATTTGTTGCACATTAGTAGCTCCAACATTACTTCTACCATGAGAGGCATCACAAAGACTAACAATAGTAACTACTACACATCAAGAAGCACTAGATCCCTAACGGTAGTAAAACATAGAGCCTCTATAGTAGGCCACCTCAAGAAAGCCAACATCATCAATGGTCAATAGATAGACAAAGAGGATAGGTATATAACATTTTCTAGAAAACAAGTACCTTATTGCTTCTAGGTTTTCTAGCTTTTTGTGTTGTGGGTTTTGAGATTCCATGTTACTGGAAGAATTGCATTTAACATCTTTCAAATAATGGGTGCCTAGTTCCAAACTTACATAGAAGGATAAATGATATTACATGATTTTTTTGGTTCTTGCCATGTGTGGATAGGCTCGTGTTAAAACTAGTGCAAAAATGCGATGTTAAAAAATGATCACACAGATGGCTTAGATGCTTCTGAACTGGGTGGGGAAGTAGTGTAGAGAAAGATGGCACAATCACCTGTGATTGGACATTAAGGTTTTTAGTTACATTCTGCTTTATTTCTTCCTTGCAAAACAAAGAATTTACTTTGTTGTTCATTACTTGGTATAGAAGATAGATCTTTGATATTTTTTGACACATATAGAAGGATATCTACATAGAAGAGGAGGAGAGAATGTTGGTGTAGGCCCACATGGATCTAGGCAACTAGTTGATCAAGATTGCTAAGTGGCTGCTATTAGGTAGAACAAAAAATTCAATCAAGAACCACTAACATGATACTAAGAGAAGACACAATGCCAACAGAAGATCAAGAAGAAACCTCGACACCTCCTCCTCAAAGACTCATAGAAGCCTAGTTCTGCAAGACTACATAAGTAGTCTGGGTGACACTAACAACAACAAAAACAACTAGAACAAGCAACATCTAGAAGAAGGAGGAGGAGGAACTAGATTAGAAGATGCAAATGTTGATAACATGATGATGTACTTGGAGGATGATCACATGAGCAATCAGATAAATAATGTTGTAGATACTAATCTTGTAGGTTTTATGCATACAAATGATTTAATGGAGATGATGTTTGGGTTTCCAAGCCCTTCAAGTTCTCTAGCCTTCAACAACTTCAGGTTTAATAACATTATCACTTGCAACTTAGCCACGATGGAATGGTCTACCATAGACAAGTAAAAGATTATATAAAACATGTACACACCAACATTGATAAAATTCATTTGTTTTTAATTTGTAAATCTGGTGGTTTTATTTTCTTGATCTATTTCTCTTTCAATAGAGGCTTATTATTTATGGAAATGGATTTCTTGCTTTTTACAATCTTTGTTATTCATCCTTGATGCTCCACCAACATCCCTTACTTTTTTGTTTTGGGTCCTTCTCTTTTCGATCTTGGACAATCATAGTGGATGCCTGATATATTTTCTTGTTGAGAAATGATAATCAACATTTTAAAAAACAATGTTCAATAAAAGTAAAAATGTGTTAACTTTGCCTAATGATATTTTATGGCATTAGAATTTTCTGTGTTACATAAATATGCATGTTGTTTTAATTTGGCATATCCAATTTTCCTTGGTTTTGTTTCCTCTTAGTACAAGTTATTTATCATTTTATCATATGATTTTTTAATCTTTGCCAAGCAAGTAAACTCTTATATAGTTACATATAGTCATATTTAGGCAACCATTCCTTGGTCAATGTGTTCTTGCCAAAGATATAAAATTGCCAAGAATTGAAGTCACTATTTCCCATAAATAGAATACTTTCATATAAAGTAATAACATTAGATTCAATATCTGATTTTCCAAATGTTCCTACAAGTGTGTTCTTTTGTTTTTCATTAATCTAGTTTCCCAAGGAAGACCAAAATTTATGTTAAAACATTGAGTATCGTTCAAATAACATTACTATTTATTTTTCCATCAATGCATTTGCCTCCTATAGTATCTATATCTACATGAATATATTTGATTCACATATCTTTTTCCTTGCATGTGAATTTTGTTTAAAAAAATACTTAATGTTTCATTTAGTAAATAATTTATTTTTTAAGGTAGTATTAGATTATTTAAAAAATTTTATACTTTAAATCCTATTATACTAATAGTTTGTTAAAAATAAATGTTCAATTTTCCTTTAAAAATTAGGATATTGGCTAGTTGGTTCAATTGCAATGTCTTGCATCCAAAGGTACTAAGTTCAATAGATTGCAAGTTTATAAAAAATGATATCATGACATTTGGTAGCATTAACAATTTGCTAATTTAGATTGGTTATCTGTTGAGATTATCAAATGATGAGGGCTTACAATCCATGTAGAAATTTTAAAAATATATATATAATGTAGATCAACATTGAAGGTTTAGCAAAGGAAAATTATTTATAAAAATAGAAAATAATCTAAATAACTATTGAATGATTGCTATTAGATATATTTTTACTAAGCTACTAAGTACTATTATTAAGAAGATAATTACTAATTGGGCAAATAAAAATAATGAGGGCAATTTGACAAATAGGTTTTTGATGAAACTACTATACAATTGATCATCTAATCACTTGCAATAAGTACATAGAATATGCAAACAAGTCCAACAACAAGATTTTTGTAAGCTTTATTGACTTTTTTAAGGCACAAGACCTAGTTATTATAACCTATAAAATAAAATAAAATTTATGGAAAGGCTTACATAACATAAGTACTCTTTCAAATCTTCTTGTACTTATTCAAAAACTATATAAAGGAGGTAATCGGTGAGGTTAGAAATAATAAGTTAAATGAATTTTAAGATGTACAAAAAAATATAAGTAAATTGAGGATGTCCATTATCCCTTATTCTCTTTAGCATTTTCATTGGTGAGTTATAGGATTGGATAAACAAAGTATAACAAAGATAGGTTATCAAAGTTGGATCTTGTGTCATGAACATACTTTTGTATGCAAATGATGATGATCATCATCATCCTCATTTTGCCTCAACAAAATGGGGTCAACTATATGAGTTCTTTTTTACCATTCACTTCTATGAAGACTGTTTAATCATATTTGATCATTTTTTATATATTTTAATTGTTTCACATCAAATCTAGGGAATGCCTCAACATTTGCAAAATCTATAAAAAGAACTCATCAATAGGATTTGACAAGACTTTATAGTGAGTTTCCAATCTCACACTTACCCTCCTCATTTCGTATCTGAGCTTGGGACCAACATTGGTAGATTTTTTATATCCAAATGATGCTATTTTAATTTCTGCATTAAAGAGTGCAATGCATGTTGATGAGTGGTGAGGTACTCCTACACTCAACCATATGAATATGAGC
>MNCI01026120.1:79599-96636 GCA_015680685.1 Gnetum montanum
CTCTATCTCTGGAGTGATCAATCTGCCATAGTTTCCTTACTTTAAGCCTAGGATGGGATATAAGGGAAGTGCCACCTCTTATTTATAGATTTGACGGTGGACCACGATATCGCGTACGTGACATCCTAGGGGACAACGCGATATCACGTACATGATATCGTATGGGATGCAATATCGTGGCTCATGCAAATTGCGTCTCATCAAGGTGTACCTATCTTAGGTTTTTTCTTCCCTTTACAAGGAAGCCTTTAGTAAGAAGTAAAAACTCATGATACTTTAGAAGAATTTTAAAGGAATATTTTAATGCCTCAAGTTTAAGTTGAATTAATAAGTTATTACCTACAATGATAATGCGCTAAACACTTGAGCCACTTATCATTAATAAGAAAATCTTTTTAGGATTTGTTACTTGAAAATAGTTAGACTTATTCTTTAGATTCTTCCTTCTATATTAATGATCTGATGTCCTTTGAACATTTTTATTTATTATTCATTATTTTTGAGGTTTGATTCCTCCCCATAAAAACATAATTAGATTTTTTAAGAAAATATATGATAATTATGATATTATATATGACATGAATTAATAAAGCATTGTTATTTGAAAATGATGAAAGAAAAAATAATATATTAATAAAAATTTGTGTTTCAATGATTTCCTTACCATGGGAAGAGTTTGTAAGATAGCTTATTAGGTATTTTACCCAAGATACTTAACCTACCTCCTTGTTTTACAACCATTTCAAGTTTTTGTGTAGATTTTTTTGAGGAGAGTTATCAGACCTTATGTGCATGTTAACTTTCTTGGCCAAGGAGCTTCAGCATGAACTTGAAAAAGTAAAGAGAGATCAATTATTTATGGTTCATAACAAGGGCCTCCTTCACCTTCTTATCACTGTTTCTAGAATTATTCCCTTTCAAATGTGTCAAGATGCATCAACTAGTGATGTAGAATATTAATATAATCACTCTCTCCTATAATCTAGCTATCCTGTAGGCATGCTTTTCAACACATGGTTTTTCTTAGTTAATTCTTTTTCATATAATTGCTAAGTGTCATAATTATGTTATCAAATTACCTAATTTTGTTAAATGATCAAGCTTCTTGATTTGAAAGCTTAAGTCTTGAGTTCAATTCTGGTGGGCAATACTAAGTTATAAAGTTCTAACTAGAGTACATATCTTTGGGTATACCTATATTACTATTATTTTGGTTCCAACATCCTAAATGATCAAGGTTTTGGGTTGTTTTTTTATTTAACTAGCAAGTTGGTCATTTTGCTATCATGTTCATATTGCAATAGCCAATCATTCTTTTGATTTTTTATCACCTTAGCTAATTGGGATGCCCAACATGCTTATTGAATGTTTATTTTACTTTTTTCTTTTCCTAATATAATATTTTTATCATTTTTTCCTTAATAAAAAAATAATGTAATTTCCAAGTAACATGAAGGGTAAAAAGATTAAAATAATTTCAGCCAAGTTGTGAAAATTTTTGAAGTTGAGGAATGTAGTCAAACAAAACTTTCTTTATGAAATGACTGAAAACCTTTCATAAAAAAATTATTAAAAAATACATTAACTATGAAATATTATTATTACTTATTAATATTAATTAACAATTAGGTGTTAGCCTAGTGGTATAGGTCTTGGTCTAGTAACCCTAGGTCACAAGTTCAATTTCACTAGGTAACACTAATTTTATAAACTTATATAAATCTTGGGGTGTACCTATGTTTCACATGTTTCAGGTTGCAACACCACTTATTAATATTAAATAAGGTAATTAATACCATGTCATCATGATGTTTTTATCCTATTTATATAGGCTGATCATTGAGGTATGTCACAGCTTGAACCTATATTTTTACCATGCTACCAAGTTGGCATGTGTCTTAACATACATCATGAGATCAAACTTATGAATTGCAAATTACAACTTGCATGCTCTAACCAAGTGAGCTATCTCACTAACATAATTCATAATATGAAACTAAAATTAGATTTGTACTTATATCCATAGGGGCCTCTTGGATCTATCAACTAGTTTTAGAATTCCTTTTATAATTTTTTATGGTACATAACTTAGTATTGCATAATAGAATTGAATTTGTGACCTAAATGTTCTATGCTAAGACTCTTACCACTAAGCTGACAACTTAGTGTATGTATCCTTTATAAATATAGCCAACATGAACATTCATAACCAATAATATAATTATTTATTATATTCATACATTCACAAACTAATATCACTATTTTTCCTAAATTTAATTTTTTTTAATCATAGGTTTGTACTAGGAGGATGATGCTAAAAATCTCTCAAGCTTATTTAATAGAACAACAAATTCTTGATTCTTTAAGGCATGTTAGTAAATGGAAAGATGAGATTGCCATAATTTCTAAGTGAAGAAAGAAGAAAAGGATTTTTAACAAAATTCATTTCCTCTAAATTAAAAAAATCTTGTTGATCCTAATCATACTACATATGATAAGTCAAATGATTACACATATTTTTTGTTATTTTTTTTATTTTAATGTATTTATTTTAAAATAGGCTAGGGATCACCATTGATGATAAGGTGCTTATTTCTGAAGTTGAAAGACCTAGGTGTGAGCTTGGGTGTAACCACTCTAAAGAGGTTAGGCTTTTACTTATTTATTTATCCTCCTAGAATTCCACCTTGGTGGGATGAGCATCAAGTCTCTAGGTGATTCTCCTTTGTTTTGAAACATGCTCTTATAACTTTGATATTAATATTTATAATTTAAATGTATCAACCAATTGCTATTAGTTTTTCGTTATATATTAATTATGTATGAAATTGTAGAAGTCTTGCCTTTCCATTTACTAGCAAGCCTTAAAATCTCAAGTGTCTACTCCTCTGTTAAATAAGCTTGAGGAATTTTTTGCATCATCCTTCTAGTTTTGCAAGAGTCAAATGCTTAAGACATTTTCCTATTATTTTCTTGTCACTTTTATCTTGAAATGATAAGAAAAGTCCTTAAGCCTTTTGATCTTATCTAATGAACTATCATATCATGATTAATTAGGTTTGCAAAGCCTTTTTTTTGACATATGAATAATGACAATTTTTTAACCATCACTAGCCTTCTAGCTAAGTCTTTCTATTCTTTTTTGAGAGCCTAAAAGTCCCTAGGATTCCTACTCTAAGAGAAAGAATGATTTTGGTAGTTTTTATGGTGGGCCCTTATACAAATGGTCTTTTTCCTAGTTAATAATTGGTTATTATATTTCATCCTAATTCCCTACTTTTGGTTTTCAGGGGTAATGTCTTCTTTCCTTATTTGTTGAGTGCTAAATTTCATGAAAAAAGTGCAATTCTCATGAACATCCAAGCAATTGACATTCTATGCAAAGCTTAATAATCTTCATAACCAACTAATGAGTGGTGAGTAGTTCCTATGCCCAACCATATGAATTACAAGTGTTCACTAGTGATTTGGTCAAATTCTATGAACTTTAGCTCTCCAACTACATAAGAGACAAGATAGTGAATTAAGGATGTGATTATTGTCTTCTTGACTTCACTTGTGTAAGTGTAAGTGTATGGTTAAGTGTAAGCCAAGGTACACAATTTTTATCAATTTTATATTTTATTGTATTTTATCTAAGTGGGAAAATGAGATAATTAATTATAACTTAATCTAATTAACTTATAATGCATTAATCTCTTTCCTGACATAAGTATCCAGGCCCACCTTCCCTACACATCCTGAACTTCTTAAGAACACTACCAAGTTACCAAGTGTTAGACTACTAAATGAACCAAGTGATAACACTATTAGGATTACCAAACATTAACTGCATGTTCGAGGCAGTCGTACTTATGTTTATTAATTAACAAAAGACATGAGAGTAAATTTCATGAATAATAAAGTGCATGAAAGTAAACATTAATATATTGTAAGTGCTTCAAGGAGTTTCAAGAATCTCTTTTTTATTGCCATCACATCAAGGTGTTCAGGTACATTGATGCTTGAAAAAGGATTTGTACAATCCACAAAGTCCTACTACAATCACATAGAAAATATTCTAACTTTTACAAAATCAAATTGTAAGAGTGTATCTACTCTAGTGACTCTTGAATGCCATAAATTTGGTGGGTATGTGCATTTATAGAGATAGATACTACATTGACACATATCCGTTCATGCATCTACCCATGCATGGATAGGGATGTGTTGACGAGGATGCATTAACACATGCTCATCAATGCAGCCCATTGGATGATTCATCATATCCCCAAGATTGACTAAAAACTTGTCCTCAAGTGAACAAAAGTAGGACCAAGCTTCTTACAAAATTAGGAAGGTATGGAATCATAGAGTGACTAACTAACTAACTAACTCTAAGTGCTCGATTGTACAAAATTATAACATTTACAAAAATGGGTGTTTAGGAAAATAAACTTGAATACCCTTACAAAATTTGATCACTGGAATCCTCTAATGGCCAAAGATGAAGAGAAGATCAAATAGTGCTAGGAGGTGGTGGCTCTTGGGATGTTGAAGGACCTTTTTTAGCCTCTAATGCTCATGGAAGTGGTGGCTAAGGCTAGGGTTGTAGCTATCCTACTATTGTTGTAGCTTCTAGTGGTACGCAAAAGGCATCCAATAATGCCTTCATCTTCTCCTCCTTGTTCTGTGGGTCATACACACTCCACATAGCATCACCAATGTGGTTTGATATGAGGACATCCCATAGATAATGCATTGTTGGGAACAGTTTCTTGATGTTGACAAACTAAAAAGAAAATTGTTTACATTCAATATTAAACATTGTGATAAGGTTCTACAACTCTTGGTAGTCATTAATCCTTCTGGCAAGGTTCTTAGCAACTAATAATTAATCTATAAATCAACTCTTAAGAACTTTAAGCTCCACATTAGCTATTTCTAGATTTTGCTTCATGTCCTTATAATTCTTGAACTCTTCCTCATAATGAAGGTATGAGCTAGCCACCTATTTCTCCAACTCTGACCACAGTGATCTAGCTATCATCATTTCCAAGTTTGCCTATAAAAGGTTGGCTAACTTCATGTATTTTATCATCTCCTCAATCTACAACTCCTTTAGATGAATCTCTACTTTATTATAGGCATTTAATCCATAAAAGATTGGTTGCCATACATCACCTCTTTGTTTGAGTTGCTAGAGGGCCTTGTTCATCTTCACCTTAGCCAACTAAATTTATTTTTCATTCAACTCCTTGAGGAGTCTAACCTAGTCCTTGTAATGATTCTTTACTCATTCAAAATTTAGGGCCTCATTTGTCTAATGGCTATCTCAATGGTCATTTCTTAGTGAAATGCCCAGACTTCCTCCATTAAGAGATTATGATTTTTAGCTACCAACCTCCTCAAATCCATATTCACCTTGGCAAGCTACTCATGTTTCTATCACACGAATTCAACCATTTGCTCCTTTTATGCTTTGACATTGCACACGCAGTGAATGTCTTTGGTCATAGCTAGATTCTTCTTGTTGACTTGTGAAAAGTCCTTATCAGTGTTAAACATCAAGGCCTCCAATAATAATGCATCAAAGATCATCATCTCCTTTTCATTTTTAGCCTCCTTTAGTTGTTTCAAAGCTATAAGAAAGCTTTGTCCTTTGTAACTACTTGGCTAAGAACAGTAGGATTAGCCAAACGAGCTCTCAATTCCACAACTTCAGCAACTAATCATGTATTTTAGGTTGTGGTTATCTTAGATTGGACATTTACGATGATGAGGTTACCCTTGATTTCTAGTATCTTTGGCTTGGTAGTAGTGACGTTATCTAGGAGAACAAAGATCTTTGGAAGTAGTTGCCTGCTCCTCCCAATCAATCCAATACTTCCTTGTGTTGGATTACACTTAGCATTTTTCTTCCCACTTTTGCAGATGCCTACACATCTCTGAGTGTAATCATGTTTAGCATGATAGCTTTAGGATCATTCAATGCCTCTGCAAAGTGATTGGCACCACCTCTACCCTTGTTTCTTTTCCATGGTGTTGCATCACCAAGATAGTTGCTTCCTCGCCCTCCTCTAGGTACACCAAGAAAATGGCAGCATTCTCAAATATCTCTAGAAATTTTTTTCATCTAGGGATGAACACCATCACTTATTGGACACTCTAATTTGATCTTGTAGGTTCCTACATTATTTGAGCTAAAAATAATGGTACAGTCTCTTACAACCAACTAACAATTCATGTAACTTTGTTAAGGTGACTTAACACTGGCTAGTACACTAAAGGCTCTCCACCGCATGGTCCTTCCTACTATTTTTTATAGGAGTTTCTCATAGAGAATTCTCATGTGTTCGATTGTAGCATGAGCCTTCAACATTGTTTTATGAGTAGGTGGTGGTGGTGACATCTCCTGTTCAAGAAGCTTAGCAGGCACTTTGTCATTCATCATCTCTTAGTAAGATGTGACAAAAGCATGACGCAATGTGTCATTAGTGTAATAGGATATCCTTTTCCTAATTCAAAGTTTTCTAATGAGGAAAGGAAAGGAAAGTTTCTTTCTTTCATGCTCATTTTCTTTGGACTATTTTTTCATTTCTAGGAAGATGAGGTTTGGGAGGTTAACTAGAAGCTTTTCACTTAGAGAAGCACATGTACGAGCCAAGAAGGTAGTGATTTTTCTTAGCCTTATCATTGGATTTAGGTTATAGGCTACAATCTTGAAGTAGATCCTCTTTGCCTTGGTGAGTATATGATACTCCTTACAGTTTACTCCATAGCACTATTCAACCCACTTCTTTTTGACATCAGGGTCTACCTACATAGAGATCTTTGTCATAGTTGCCCCACTATTAGGAAACCTAAGGGCCTTTGCAATGGCCTCAACTGAGTAGGACACAATGATGTCATTAATTTTCACTATGGAATTTGCTTTCTTGTTATTCTAGAAGAGGTAAGTTTCATCCATGTACCACTTACCATTAGAGATGAGGATAGGCCACATGGGAGATCCTTGAAGTTGTGTTTTCATCTCTTTTGTTGCTAGGTCAAAGAAGGAGTAAAAGTGAAGTTCCTAGAGAACCACACTTTAGACCTCCTTAGAATGAATTTATCTTAGGTAGGCCTCAATCAAGGTGACTTCCAAGTTTGGTCTAGGCCCTGGCACCTCATCTCACTTAGATTGGCCCATTCTATTATGGGAATATAGTGAAGAGATTCCACTTCATGCTCCTCCTAAAGAGGTCCTATGGCATCTATTTTGACCTCTTCTTCTTGGGGCTATTTCGATTGATGGCCCATTTTCCCTCTTGGCTACTTGTCCCTTGGTTGAGATGGTCCTTCCTCTTGTAGTTTTTTGGGCACCATCTACAATCATAAACATAGCTAAGGATTAGCATTTTATGTATAACTTATAATACATTGATACCTTGTTCCCTTTGGTTATTTACACTTAGGCTAATTTGTGATTATGTTAGAATGCTTATTTTAATATTATTTTATTCGAATGACTAGCCAAGTTTTCTGGTAAATTTTAACTCATATGAATTAGTGATATTTAATATTATTTTATTAGTTAAACAATGTGGAAGTTAGAAAAATTGTGAAAATGTTTCTATCAAAATCATAAGTTTGTGATCCTCACAACATAAAGCTCATCTCTGATAGCTATAGGACTAAAGAACAAGTGGATTTGGATAAGTGGTTAGGAAGTTATGGGCTCAGCAAGGCTCTAGGCTATGAAAACTACAAAAACTCCCTGTGTGTTGAAGAAAATGTGAAAACTTTCTAACTCCCATTGCTATTTATAGGATTTTTATGATGCATCGATGGGGATGTGTCGACATAGCCAAAAATGAAATTTTTTCCAATTAAAAAACCAAGTAAGAAAGGAGTTTTGATAGGACAATGAAGTCCAAAGGAAGCTAGGAAAGCTTAGAATAAGTAAGAATGCATAAAAAGGGCTAGTAATACGTATGGAAAGGAGATTTCCGAAAAGTTTAATTGTTAAGGATTTTAAAAACTATATGGACTGAGGTGGAAAACATAGGTTTTGAAACAAAAAATGGCTAAGGTATAAGGAATTTAACCATTCCAACCAAGGAGTATGCAAGTGGGTCCTCCCCATAGTAGGCTCATGCCTTGAATGCCCTTGCATGCCCTCAATCCATGGAGTCCATGGGCCCCAAAGGTGATTAATCAATGTGGATTGTTATAAACCAAATCACCAAAGAAACCCTTAAAGAATGAATAGCATCACAAAATGAACCCATTGATACAATCATGACAAGAGGTAGTGAGGTGGTACATGGGAAGAATAGATGGAGTGAGAGGAAGAGATTATGTAATGGAGTCCCTCATCTAGGTCACATGAAGTCCCTTATGACAAATATAATTAATATAATCTAGTAGCTTCCATCCTTAGTCAAAATTAAGACAATCCACTTCCAATGCCTTCACATTGGTGCTCAAGACCATTCCACCATCCAAGATATAGGAACATCCCCATAGATCACTTACCATTCCAAAGAAAGAAGAAAGGAAAATCAAGAAAGAAAAAGGACCTTTGTTAGAAGGGTTCCTTTAAACATGGGTAACATGTCTTTCCAGACTCATAACTAGTGCTTGTATCCCATTAGTGTGCCTAAGGGATATTCTCTGAATTGCCATTATTTTCTTTTAATCAAAACCACACCATGCAAAGACATCATTTCCTATTTATTGGTCAACGTAGAAATTGTAAGGAATCCATGGAAACACTCATGCAACCTTAGATAGCAGGTTGGCATGAAAAGTGACAAATCCCCTTGAAGCCACATCCTTATTCATCCACTTAATTGGTCCCAAGTTTGGAAAATAGTAATGTCACAAATTCATTATAAGTTGTTATTAAGAAGGAAGATCATATTTCCAAAACAAGGCTACACCATAGAGTTATGTGGAGTGGTGGATGACGTGAACTCACCACTTGATTGGTGTAGGGGGTTGCACCTTGATAGACCCCAAGAGGATCCAATCCACAACTTCCAAGCAAATCTAGCTTAGAAAATAAGAACATAATAAAATGAAGAAAATATCCTTTATAATAAGATAATTATCAAAAGTACAAATAAAATACAATAAAGATGAGAAGCCAAGCTCAACTCACAACTCTCTCAAGTATCTTAGAGGCCACACTTTTTCCCTCTTAATCTTTCATTACTCACAATGGAACCTAAGCTCAAGACAAGACACTTATAAGAGATTCTCCTAATCTCTCTCAAGTGCTCTTCCTTGCCTGTCACTTAACTTCATTACATAAGCTATCCTTCCATAATAGCTCTCTCTCTTGACCTCTATTGAGATGTTTGGCCTTCAACATTTGCACTTTTGCCCTTGGCACTTTACCACTTGGCACTATGGCACTTGACACTTTGACACTACAACACTAACAATGGAGAATTACATCAATATTTATAAGAAACTAAAAGGTAAAAACCTAAAAAACCTTTTCTCAACTTAACTTTAGATTCGTTAGATATTTTCCAAGTCTTCTCACTTTCTCCCAAGCTATTTCCATCTTGCTTTGGTTATTTCCTAAATTGGAATAGGCATTTTTGGAAGTTTCCTCATGCATCTAGGTCATCTCTAGATACATGTAGATGTCTTCTATGAAAGCCTATTCTTGGGAGAGATGTCTAATATTTTTGTTAGATGTCTCCTTTGGATAAGAGATGTCTATACTTTAGGAAATATTTGTCTAAGAAGACGTCTATCTTTTGGATAAGACGTTTACACTACAAGTGCCAAAAATAAAAATGCTCATTTTGATGTCAGAAGCCTCTAGATGCCTTCAAAAAAGTCCCCATTGATCCTAGAACCTCCTAAACTCATCAAAATAATCTAAAAACACCCCAAAACATTCCAAGACATCCAAGAATCATCCTCAATAAAATCAACACAAAAAAGACACATAGAATGTATGGTAGAATATGGGGATTAGAAGAGGTGTCCCTACACCACTGATAGCATGAAAAGAATCAATGTTTCATTAATTAATGTCAAAATTATAAGATGAAATCCAGCCATTTACAATCGATTAAATAATGTAAGGTACAAACCACCATTAATTATCACCTGTAGTTGGCACCAACTCATGATGGCAATAATGAAAAAGGAAGAAACATAAGAAAAATCCAAATAAAGAAAAATATAGAAAAATTTGTAAAATATGTAAGAAAATGAAAAATGGTTTAAAACAAAAAATTTAAAAATTGAGGAGCTACGTATATATTTTTAGCATGGATGGGCATCTCTCCCATGACTAAATTGGAAGGAGGAGATCTAGAAAATTGAGAGTGCATGTCAATCTCTTGAGGCTTTGATTACACTCATTATTGTTGGCTCAAGGAAAGGTTTGAGTTGTTGGATGTTGAACAACAGTTTTTTACTTAGGCTATTAAGATGGTAGATTTTCATGGCCCCAGATGAAAAGGGTTCATGTATAATGTAAGAGCCCTTCCATAACATTCAAAATTTGGTTCATTGAGGCACATGCATGGGGTTCCAATAGAGCACCTTATCACCTGGTTGGAACTTTACCTTTTGAATTGTAAGGTCATGCCATTGTTTATTATGTGCCTCGTGCACTTCATTAGATGATAGACCCACTAATATATTCTTTTCTAGCACATTGAGATTTATCAAACCTTCTTTTTGCACTAGACTTAAGTCTATGTTGAGGTCACACGCTATTGAAAGTGTATGAAGTTTAGCTTAGATGGGAGGTGTTGAATGTTTTCCATACACCAACTCATAGTGAGAATACCTAATAGGAAGTTTCCATGTTAAATAATAAATCTAGAGCACATCTTTAAGTTTATTGTTCTAGTTCCTTCTATATTTACTAACTATGCATGTTAGTATCTTGGTAATTTCCTTGTTTGTGATCTTGACTTGACCATTGGCTTGGGGGTGTTACAGAGTTGTTAATTTATGTTCAACCCCCATACGTTACATGATTTTTTGAAAAGTGGCACCCATGAAATATATTTCATTATCAAAAATTAGTGCTTGTGATACACCAAACCTATTTATAACATTTTTTTTGTACAAACTAGGTCATCGTAGATGATAAACAGTTGGTGATAACTACAACTTTCGTCCATTTCGTATAATAGTCAACAACCAAGATGATATTGGCCTTTTTATTGCACATGGGGTTGATGGGCCTCATAAAGTGTATTTCCCAAAGATCAAATGGCTCTGGTGGTTGGATCCACTATTGCGATCCTTCCATGCATGTGATCATCCCTCCATCATGTTTCCATTTATCATAGAAGTGAAAGAAGTAATGGGCATCCTTGAAGATTATAGGCCAATAATATCCTACCATGAGGATCTTAATGGTCACCTGCTAGCATAATGATCCACACAAGGACATTCATGTGCATCTTGGAGGCTTGAAGTTAATCTACATCAAGGACACACCATTGAACCAGGCCATCTATGCAAACCTTATAGAGGTTATCATTGATTTCTATGAAGTGTTTGGCCTAATGAAGAAACTGTTTTTTATTCTTGTGATTCCACTCCTATGGTATCTCCTACATGAGCATATAGGAGAGGATGTTTCCGTACTAGTTTTTTTCTTTGGGATCCTTCTCATTACTTGCACTACAAAAGAGGAGTTCATTAGGAAATTGATTTGATAGTGGGCTCTCCTTCTGGCTATCCCATCGTAACCAAGACAAGTGATCAACTACCACATTATTAGTCTCCTTTCAATCAACCATTGCTAAATCAAACTCCTAAAGGATCACTAGTCACTGTATGACATGGGGACTCACTATTGGCTTATTTATCAAGAACTAGATAACACTATGGTTAGTTTGCACAAATACCTTATATCCAAGCACATAGTGACTGAACTTCTCTAACACATATATCACTACCATGAACTCTTTTTCATTGGTGGTGTAGTTAATTTGTGTACCCACAATTCTTCTACTTACATAGTGGATGTAGTATGGATGTTTCTGATCATCCATCTATGTAAGCATGGATTTCAAAGCATATTTTAATGCATTTTTCATGATAAGAAATGACCTGGATCAGTCTGGTTCTTTCAGAATTGGAGTTATTATGAGCTTCTACTTGAGTTGCTGAAATGCATGCTCATATTCCTTGGTCTAGACAAATGTCACATCTTTATTTGTGAGTTCCACCAATAGCTTGATTATCCTTGAGAAGTTCTCAATGAAGCACATATAGTAACTAGTGTGACTAAGGAATGACCTCACATCCTTTATAGTTTCTAGCTATCTAGTTATTCTATGGATGATCCTTATTTTTCAAGGTTTATCTTGATTCCTTTGTTCAAAATATGTGCCCTAGCAAAATGCCCTCTTGAACCATTAGATGGCTCTTTTTCTAATTAAGCTTCATGTTAGCTTCTACACATCATTCAAGAACTTGCTCTAGATAGTCCAAGGCTTGCTCAAAGATAGCCTCATAGGTAGAGAAGTCATCCTTGAAGACTTCTACCCTACTATTGATTTGTTATTGGAAAATGCTAAGGATCAAATATTGGAATGTGGAGGGAGCATTTCACAATCTAAAGGTCATCTTCCTATATGAAAAAGTTCCCCAAGTATTTGTGAATGTTGTCTTGGGTTGGTTCTCTAGTGTAATCTAGTTTGTATATATCCACTATAACTATCCAGAAAGCTATAGTAGTAATGCCCTATGATGGTATCCAACACTTGGTGCATAAATGACAATGCAAAATGATCTTTGTAAGTGACCATATTCAATAGTCAAAAGTATATAGAGACTCTCCAATTTTCTTCTTTCTTTGACATTATAACAAGTGGGCTAACCCACTTACTATTTGCAATGGAGTGAATGAACCCAACCTTGAGGAGTTGTTCGATATCCTCCTTGACAATATGCTTGAGATTTAGATTCAAGCATCTTTATGGCTACCTCTTTGGTTTGATATATGAGTTTGTATATATTCTATACAAGCATATCCTTGGATCAATTCCTATAAACTCATGATATGACTAGGTGAAGGTTGTTGATCATTTGTTAACAACTTCCAACAATTTCTTCTTTTATGTAGGAGCAAGTGTGACGTTGATCATGATAGGCTTACCATTATTTAAGAAGGAATATTCCATTCTTGTTGGTAGATCCTTTAGCCCAACGGGCTCCTATTTGAGAGGTTCAAGGATCTCCAGCTCTTCCCAATTGATTTTGCTTTATTCCTCATAGATTTGGTGATGGATCTACTCTAATTGATCCATGATTTCTACATAAGAACTTGTGAGACTCTCAGCTAGTTCCATGCACATTATTTAGTTGCCCTCATTTTTAGTTTTCAACCACTAAGTGCCCTCCTACTTAGTGTCTATTACATACAAGCACCTATGAATCTTAGTTATTTCTAAACACTAATTGCATGCTTAAAAGGATGTTCTTTTAATAGTTCATAGTCTTTGCATGCAATGGCACCCTATGTCACTATACATGATGCATAAAAATCTTTTCTTCTCGATCTTTCCAAAATCATTTTCCTTAAAAATTTCCAAGGAAAGGTCTCAAATCCCAAACCTAGCATCAATAGTACTTAGCCATGCTCTTCCCATGATAATAAAAAAATCCCCTTTGGAATTCTCTACATGGAACACCAAGAAGTCAATAGGATATAAGCACCCATAAATAATTGTTATGATGTCTTCTACCCAAGGGAATAATGATGGATTAGTCTACCAGGTCTAATCTAATGTTGCTCTTTTTAAGTGGAGGTAGGTTCTAGGCTTTGTAAATTTCTTGTGAAATCAAGCTAACTATAGAGTCTAAATCTAAAAGAGCCTTACATGGTTCATTTTTGATGATCTAAAAATAAATAATAGGACTCCTAGGATCAAATATCTTCCTAGGAATATGGTCAACCTTAATCTAATCTATGACCTCATGGGTTAACATGACAATATGCAATTTGGTAATCCTTTGATTTGAAGGCTGCGCAAGAGACATTTCAAAGGAGGTAGTAGTAGGGTTAATTCCCATAGTTATTTGTAAGGGTTATATGGGGTTGTTTCTTCTAATGAATTGTCTCTTCCAAGGCTTAGATTCAGAACCACTTGGCTGAGGAGCCAACTCTAAGGTTACAACCCTTGTAGCATTTCTCTGCTATAGCTGGGCAAGTATCTTCCCCTACATAGATGGAGCATGTGGCAAAGGAGTTGAAGATGGAGGTGCATCAATGGAAGAGTGGTGAGAAGGATAGTAAGAAAATGGAGAATACCCCCTTGGTGATTGTTCTCGATAGTATCAAGAAGGAATTAGTGATGTGGGAAAGAAGTGTGACTAGAAGAGTCATGTGGAGAGATGGACTACTAAACATAGTATCTGTATGGGTCTAGTTGGTAATAATAGTATTACTGCCTTGGAGGTGGCATCCCCCATGACTCTGGGTGTTACCATTCCTAGTATTGTTCATGAGGTTGAGGTGGTACTTCACTTAGATATTAGACATGTTGGTGGAATTACTGCCGATAATTACTTTGTGGATAAGACAACCTCCTCGGTGCTTTCCATTTTGCTAGTCTAGGTTTAAAGCATACATCCTAGATTCTTGTAAGTGTGACACCATAGGACAATAGCCCTTAGAATATTCATATTGATAGATGTCACACCCACCATCATCAAACTCAAAATCTGCAAGCTCCTCTACTACTATAACTTTGCCCTTAGTATTTTGATATTCATGTTCAGCCTTCTTCTTCTTTCATTGGTCACAATCACTAATCCTTGATTTCTACTTTTCTTTGTAATATTTAGAGCAATTTGAAATTTTTCATGCCTTAGCTAATATTTCAATAACAGATATTTGGATTGATAAGGTTTTTCTTTGCACCATTTATTTAAGTGGTGCCTCCTCATTTTCAAAGAAATTGATCTTCCTCTTACAGATGGAGGCATCCCTATTGTAGTCCTCTAAACTTTTTCATTTTTTAGCTCTCCTTCACTTTGACAACCTTCTTAATGAGCCTTTGAATCTAATAGACCCTTAGCTCAGAAATTCTCCCTTAGGCATAAATCCCAAGGGTTCTCCTTGTTTTAGTTCTGAGCCTATCTATGATATGATGTAGTTGATCTTGTTGGGAGTATCCATGGCCTAGATAGTGATGTAACAAAGAGTATTACCTATCCATGGCCACATCTAAGGACACATGAGTGCCTTGTTTCTACCCTTGGATTTTCCTCCTCAAATTGAACACTTAGGAGTAAATTTCATGCTTGTCATTGAGCAGCTCTAGCATTGTACTCTATCACAAAAATAGATTCTAGTTTTAAGGACTGGTATCAACTTTTTTCTTCTTTGATGAGTATCCTTGGGAATATTTTTATCTTTTTCCATTCATTTTCAATGTTCTACAAGGTAGAGGCATCATGAAAGGCTTGTAGGTAATTTTATGAATCTGAATTATACCCCCCCCCNTTCATATCCAACCATTTGATGTCGCTATCTTTCATGTGTCTATTTGGAATTTTGATAGTCTCTAAAATGTTTAACATGTTCCTGGTAGCTAGCAAGGGCTCATCATAGTCATAGCAGTCTTTGTAACCATTATCATGGCCATGATGCCTATGATGAGTCCTATTGTCCCTTTTCTCTCTATGATGGTCATCCCCAGATTGCCCATGCCCCTAGTCTTTGTTGTTTCTATGGGATCTATGATCATCCCTATCCCACCATTCATCTTCATCATGATTTTTGTTGTCTCTACTTCTCCTATCAAAGTTATATAAGGAAGATGATGAGGATGATGAAGATGAAGAGGAAGGATACCTAGCACTAGAATGATGCTGACTACCCCCTCTCCTTTGATCCCTACCTCGATCACCATGTTTGTCTCTCTCCTAGTGCTTATCATTGTTCCTACCTTGGTTACCACCTTTCAAGGTTCCCTGGTCTTGAAACCCATTCTTCCCATAACCATGGTTGTTCACAATTGACTACAACCATTGGTTAAGGATCTCCTCATCAAAGAGAGGGGGAGAATCTATATGTTAAGATGCACCTAAAAAGAATTCTATACCTTCTTTGTCTATTTTTAGGAACAAGTGGGTAGGAAACCTTTTACCTTTTGAAGCCTAACATCTTGCTTCCATTTGTTGATCTTTCTTTCATTGTGCTTCTATGGGATGGTAATCCTAATAAGCATGGTTGTGGACCTTGTACTTAGCATTGATTCTAGTAATTCCCAAATTTATGAGATTGTTTAGCAGCATTACAGGAACTAATCAGTCAAGAGGCAACACGATGTTGCCTTCCATGTCCCTCCATCATAGCTACTCATCCTAGTGTAGGATGAAGGTGAAATTCATAGTGTAGGCATCCAAATGGATGTAGACCACTTTGAACTATTGGGGCATGAGTGTCTTTTAATCTTCTTGCCTTGGATTGGATTTGCTAAGGAATGGTGGTGGAGAGTCTTCCCTATGAGAAGAAGCTGATGGGAAGCGATATCGCAGCCCATCGCTAGTTCTATAAATAAGAGGTAGATCTCCCTTGTTTCTCCATATAGATCTAGACCTTAGCCAAACTCTTGCCATTTTTCCATTCTAGAGTTAGAATAATTTCCATGTTCCTGCAGTAGGAGTCCCAAAGTAAATGGATCTTTATTCGAGCAATTTTGTATCTAAGCACACAATTGTGTACGGAAATAAAGATGAACTTTTGGATAAACCTTGCAATGCATGGACTAAGCTAAATAGGAATTTAATTATTTTTAATTTTTTAAATTCTTTCTTAAGGACTTAATCTCTCTCAACCCTCAACTCTCATAGCTAAGTGAATTCGGTATGACCACTTCAAGCACGTGCGTTACACTTGGTAATCCCAGTAACGAATAGCGTTTGGTAATCCCAGTAGCGTTGCATTGGTTCAAGGTGTGAAACGGCAAGTGGGAACGAATACTGATGCTAGGGTAATTAAGGCTTAGTTAGTTACAGTTAGTTACTTAGTCTCTTCACCCTTTCCTCTCTTAGCATAGGCGATAAAAA
>MNCI01026120.1:106557-119700 GCA_015680685.1 Gnetum montanum
CTTAGCATAGGTAATAAAAACATAAAAGATATAAAAATCACATGCCTCAAGCTTACTTAACCATACAACTGTGATAAATACAAGTAAGCTTGGGAGGATAATGATTGATTAACCTTAGGTGTTCCATAAGGTGTGTAAACACTTAGTCTGTGGAGTTCGACCAAATCATGTGTGTAATGCTCGTATTCATATGGTTGAGTGTAGGGGTACCTTGCCACTCATCAGAAGCCATATAAATGATTGTGCAAAAATAGTGTGCATTTATTATTATATTTTATCTTGATGATTTTAACATTAGGTTCCTTTAAAATGTCGTTAAAATTTTTTTACTATCCTTCCTAAATAGTGCACTTAGCTAGCTAAAATCCTCAACAATGGTGCCAATGACAAGCAGTGAGTAGTCACTATGTCTAATCATATGAATCACAAGTTTTCACTAGCAATCTAATCAAATGTCATGGACTTTAGCTCTCCAAATGCATAAGAGATAAGATAGTGAATTAAGAATGCAATTGGTATCTTCTTGGCTTCACTTGTATAAAAGTAAGTGTATGGTTAAGTGTAAGCCAAGGCACATGATTTTTATCAATTTTATATTTTATTGTAATTTATCTAAGTGAAAAAATGAGGTAATTAATTATGACTTAATCTAATTAACTTTTATTAATTATGAGGTAATTAATTATGACTTAATCTAACATAAGTATCTGGATCCATCTTCTGTACACATCCTGAACATGTTAAGCATGTGATGAGTGGCGAGGTACCCCTACACTCAACCATATGAATATGAGCATCTCATGTGTGATCCGGTTGAACTCCAAGGACTAAGTGCTTATGCGCCTTAATGGAACACTTAAGGTTAATCAATCATTGTCTTCCAAAACTTACTTGTATTGTCATGGTTGTATGGTTAAGTAAGCTTGAGGTATATGATTTTTTATATCTTTTATCTTTTTAATGTCTTATGCTAATGGGGGAAGGTGAAGAGACTAAGTGACTAACTTTCATTAACTATTCGCTAACTAAGTTCTAATTGTCCTAGCATCAGTATCTGTTCCCACTTTCCACACACACCCTGAACTAGTGCAACGCTGCTGGGATTAGCAAACGCTATTCGTTACTGGGTTACCAAGCATTGCACACGTGCTCGAAGCGATCGTACTAAGTGCACTTAACTAGGAGAGTCAAGTGTTGAGAGAGATTAATTATCTAGGAAAGAATTTAAATATTTAACAATAATTAAATCCTATTTAGCTTAGTCCATATACTGCAAGGTTTATCAGAAAGTTCATCTTTTAATGCCGCACACAAATGTGTGCTTAGGTACAATTTGCTCGAATAAAGATCCATTCACTTTAAGACTCCTACTGCAGGCACACGAAAATTATTCTAACTCTGGAATGGTAAAACTACTATAGTTTGGCTAAGGGTCTAAGTCTAGATGCCTAAAACAAGGAAAGCTACCTCTTATTTATACATGTTTTCATGGGCTACAATATCGCATACGTGATATTGCAAGGGCGAACGCGATATCGCAGCTCATCATACCCCCATGACTGAATGAAAACTTGTCCTCAAGTTCCTTACAAAATATTAGGAAGGTATGGGATTATTGACTTGAATAATACTAATGGTGAATGGGGTGACATGTGAACAGATCATCATTACAATACATGACAAAATTAGTGTTCATGACAACAAGAGTGAACACTAAACACATTTGACATCCAGCCTTATTTGGCAGCTGAGAGACAAGACAAAAGAGAGAGAGAAAAAAGAAGAAGTTTGTTGCTGCCAATGCCAAGATTGCACTTTACGTTGTCTATCCATAAGTGCATCATCAATCTTGTCCCTTCCATAACTGCTCCAGCAGTAGTCCATTCCAAGTGTTCCCTCAAAATCCAATCCATTATTGTATGATTGCCATCTGCAAACACAACATAGTCTTATATTAGCAAGGGTAAATGAATCACAATGCAGTTGATAACTTGCCTTAGTGTAAGGTCCATTGGTTGAGTTGTGATATGGCTAATACAGATTTTGGAGATATAGCACTGGTGACTATCCAAGATGTAGGGGTTTAGAGAAAATTGAAAAAATTAGACTAGGAACCCCATGACTGAGAGCGAACCTCTGGTAGCGAGAGAATGGAAAAAGATAATGACTAAGAAATATGGGAAAAAAGAAACAACGGCAACATCAATAAAATGGATGTCAGATATGGAAAAGAACAAAATAAAAGTTGATTACAAAAATGTTTAAGGGAAAGAAATTAATTGATGCTCCAGATAGAAATGTCAGTGGGTCCTCCCCAAAGTAGGCTCATGCCCTTAATGTCTTGACAATCCCACATTCAAAGAGTTTGTAGGCTCTAGAAATGTCATTGGGAAGCAAGAGTTAAAGTCTTAACCACAAGAATTTACCAAAAAGAAAACAATGCATCAACCAAAATATGGACTATTAATACAACTAGCAATGAGGTGCAAAATGGAAAAAAAGGATGAAAGAAGAGAATGGAATGGAGTCTCAAGAACAAGGTGGTGTAGAGCCCCTTGTGTGTTAATGGTTAATGTAACTTAGTATATCTCATTCTAAATCCAGCCTCAAACCAACCACGACTAGTGACTTCACATTAATACATTTGGCCAATTCATCCACTTGGAGTAACGAGAATGCTTCTGCCAAAAAGTCACCACGATTCCAACGAAATGAAAATGAAGAAAGTAAGAAGCGAGAAGGGGCCTTAGTTAGAGGGAACATGTTTATTTAGTTCCATAACTAGTGCTTGTAGCCCAGATGATTATTTCATCTAAAGGGTGTGCTTTGAATTCCCACTTTGTGTGTGTGTGTGTGTGTGTGTGTGTGTGTTTTTTTTTTTTTTTTTTTTGCGTGAGAACCACACCATGCAAAGACTTTATTATTTTTATTAGCTCAGCTTCCTGATAATGGAGCAACGAGTCCTTGGTAAGGAAAAATCAGGAAGAAAACATCCAAACACCCAAGAGAATGGCCAGAACAAATGTATCAAGTTCCCTTGAAGTCACACCCTTTTCAATCCTTGAGTCCTTCCTTAGATTGAGAAATGCCTAGTCACTGATTCGTTGATAGTTCTTATTATTTAATTAAAGGGACTGTACAGTTCCAAGCCAAGAGAGACCATAGAAATTCATGGATGCATGGATGACGTGGACTCATTGTCTGTTATATCAAAAGAACCATACCCTAGTATCAACATCATAACTCAAAGGTAAAAACTAAACATTAGCAATCAATGGAATATAGTTAATACCATCTTTAGGAGCACTTATTAGGTAACAAACCTAACAAAATAAATAAATACATGAATAAATGAAAAAGCATAAATGATGTTGCAAACAAAACAAGAAAATTTAAAGAAATTTGTAAAACAAAAATTCATAAAAAAAACTTAAAAAGGAACTAAGGGCCTTGATTAATCAGCATAGGTGGCCATCTTCCCCATGACTAAGTTGGAAGGGGAAGATCCGAAATAAAGAGTGAGGTCGTCCTCTATCTGATGTACTATGTGCATTGACCGTTCTAGATTCATGATAAGGTTTGGTCTATTGCACATCGACTAGTATTCTCCCATCAGAGCATTTGTTTGAATTTTTTAGGATTTTCCAACTTCCCCCAATTGATGTATTTAGGTTAAGGGTTGGAAGTTGGCGACACTCTTACTCTAGTGTATCTATGCTTTCGACGTGGGTGCAAGTTGTTTCCCTAGTTAGTTCCATGCATGTTGGTGAGTTGCTCTTCTAGTCATCTATCAACCACTGGGTGTCTTCTTGTTGTGTGGTTGCTACATACAGGCACTTGTGTATGTTAATTTCTTGGGCACACTAGTTGTATGCAAGTAATGTTGAACATTCTTGTACATAATCACACCCTGTATCACTATATGTGATGCATGGAACTTTCTTCCTCTCGATCTTTCCAAAAGTGTTTTCCTTAGATATTTCCAGGGAAAGATCATGGATTCCTAGGCATGCATTTATGGTACTTAGCCATGCCCTTCCCATTATTATTGGGAAGTCCCCTTTGTCATTGTTTACTTATATCACTAGGAAATAAGCTGGGTATGACCAACCACACACAATGATAATGATGTCCTCCACCAGTCCCAAGGGAACAGTGATGGACTAGTCAGCCAGCTCTAAGCAAATATTGCTCTTCTTTAGTGGAGGCAAGTTCCAGGCTTTATACATCTCTTGTGATATTAATTTGACTTCAGAACTTGAGTTCAGAAGAGCTTTACATGGTTCATTCCCAGCAACTTGGAGATAAATTAAATGACTTTCAGGATCAAAGAATTTCCTGGGAAGGTGGCCCTTCTTAATTCAGTCAGTCATGACATGTGTTAACATAACCATGTGCATTGATTTCTGTTTTTGGTTTCAAGGGAGCTTCCAAGCCTTATTTTATGGGGAGGCATTCAGAGGCTCAACCGCTTGTGGTTGTGAGAGCTTGGTTGGGCTATTGGTTCTAAAGAAAGGTCTTCTCTTTGTACGGTTGTCAAAACTAGCAGTGGGTTAAAGGTTTACAGCTCTCGTAGCATTGCATTGCTGCGGTTAAGTGGAGAGTTCCCCTTGCATTGTTGGAGTGGGTGGTAATGGAGCTATCGGTGTAAGAGTTGCGGATGGATTTGAAGGATGGTATGTATGTGGGTTGTCTCTCCCAAGAGAAGGAGTCATATAATACTCCCAAGCTTGGTAGTGACATTGTGGAGTCACGTGATCGACAGATTCACATGGAGAGATTGGCTACTGCATGTAGTAGCCATATGGATCCGGTTGCTGGTAAGAGTATGTTGCCTTGGTGGTGGCATCCCCCATGACTGTGGGTATTTTCACTGCTAGTGTTGCTTAATAGGTTGTGGTAGAGTTCCACTTAGATAACACATTAATGGTTGGTGGAACTACCTCAGGTTACCTTGGGGATAAGGTAACCGTTGGGGTGCTTGCCATTTGTTAAGTCGTGGGTTGAGTGCATACACCCCAGACTCTTGTAGATGTGAGATTATTGGGCAACATCCCTTAGGATTGTCATACTGGCATATCTCACATCCACCATCATTGTCAGTATCTGAATCTACAACCTCTTCGGTGATAACCATTTTACCCTTACCTTTGTTATGTGCATGGTCCATGTCCCTCTTTTTATTTTTGTCATAGTCACTACCTCACTCCTTAGACTCCTCTAAAATTTTAAGAATAGTTTCAAATCTAATATCTAGGGAGTCCCACATCTGATCTACCTTTGCCAACACTTTTGTTGTTAATTTTTGGAGTGGCAAGGTTTTCCTATTCACCATCTCTTTGAGTGGTGACTCTTCCTCCTCCTCACAAAATCTCACTCCCCTTTTACAGAGGGAAGGATCACAATTATACTCTTCCACACTTTCTCTCTTACATAGCTCCCATTCTTCCTTAGCTACTTTCTCTAGAAATCTATGAACTTGATGGAACCTAAGCTTTGATAATCTCCCTTGGGCATACATTCCAAGGGTTCTCCTGGATTCATGCCTAAGTCCATCTATGAGATGGCGTAGTTGATCCTGCTACAAGTAACCATGGCCTTGGCAATAATGTAACAGTGCATAGTATTAGCCCATGGCAGCATCCAAGGGTTCATGAGTTCCCTACTTCCATCCTTGGATTTGCTTTAGGAGTACATTTGATACTTATCATTACATAGTTCTAGCATCATACTCCATCTTCGAATGGATTCTAGTTCTAAGGACCGGTACCAGCTTTTCACTTCTTTTACTAGTGTCCATGGGAACAACTTTAGCTTTTTCCATTTATTCACAATGTTTTGCAAGGCACATGCATAGTGAAATGCTTGTAAGTGGTTCTAAGGATTAGTGTTGTATCCCCCCTCAAAGCGTGGGATGTTATTCATATCTAACCTCTTGATCCTGCTATCTTTTTGGTGCCTTGTGGGAATTCTTATGGCCTCCATGATGTCTAACATGCTTCTGGTTGCAAGTAGGGGTTCTTTGTGGTCATTTTGTTCATAGCATCTATGATGTCTACGTGGTTCCCTACTTTTCCTTCTTCCATGCTGTGATTCTCTAGAGTGCCCTTGTCCTCGCTCTCGACTCTCTCGTCGAGGTTTCTCACCCTTTTTACCCCTATCCTCAAGGTTAGGTTCCTTATGAATACATCCTAATACAGAAGGAGAGGGTGAATGTGATGATGAGGTGAAGAAGAAGGAGAACCATCGCCATGATGATGTTTCCTACCTTCTCTTCGATGGTCCCAGCCTCGATCGTGATGATGATCAGAATGCCCATCCTTATCATGTGTTTGTGTTCCCTCATTGAACACTTGGTGTTCGTGGGGATCAAAACGAAGGTTGTGAATCATGGAGTGAAGGTTTTAATACACCACCTCCTCACCATCGTTAGGAGGGGGAACATCATTTTGTGGATAACCTATTAAAATAGGTTCACCACCCTCAATTTTGCATAAGACTAGTGGAGCATTATGGGGTCCCTTGCCCTTCAAAGATGTGTGGTAACTCTCCTATCGCAAGTCCCGTTGACATTACTCTTCTGTGGGATGGTAGTCCCTTGTGTCGTAATCACATGCAACGTACTCTGCATACAATTCTGACATGCCTATTCATGCAAGAGCACGAAGGACCATGTTGGGGACTACTCAGTCTAGAGGCAACACTATGTCACCCTCCAAGTCTCTCCAACATAGTTCTTCATCTTGATGGAGAATAAAGGTAAAGTCGGGTATATACTCATCATGATGAATATATACCATAGGGAATTGTTGAGGAACTGGCGAATTTTGGTTATGTGTTTTGTGCCGCCAACTGTCTCTAGTGTTGTTCCTAGGTGGTGAAGTGCTTTTGTGTGAAGAAGAAGACATTTTTGTCTTGTTCGGTGTGCTAATTACCATTGTCTTATTTTTCTTTTGATCAAGCCTAAGGGTTTGTTCTAGTGTCCCAACGATGTGAATGATCTCCTATGTTCTACATAGCACACAAACAACTAAGTCCTTGGCAACGGTGCCAATGATGAGTGATGAGGTACCCCTACACTCAACCATACGAATACGAGCATCTCATGCACAATGCAGTCGAACTCCAAGGACTAAGTGCTTACTTGCCTTAATGGAACACTTAAGGTTAATCAATCGTTTTCTTCACAAACTTACTTGTATTGTCACGGTTGTATGGTTAAGTAAGCTTGAGGTATATGCTTTTTTATATCTTTTATCTTTTTAATGACTTATGCTAATGGGGGAAGGTGAAGAGACTAAGTGACTAACTTTCATTAACTATTCACTAACTAAGTTCTAATTGTCCTAGCATCAGTATCCATTCCCACTTGTCGCACACACCCTAAACCAGTGCAACACTGCTAGGATTACCAAACGCTATTTGTTACTGGGTTACCAAGCATTGCACACGTGCTCAAAGCGGTTGCACTGAGTGCACTTAACTAGGAGAGTCAAGGGTTGAGAGAGATTAATTATCTCGGAAAGCATTTAAATATTTAACAATAATTAAATCCTATTTAGCTTAGTCCATATGCTGCAAGGTTTATCAGAAAGTTCATCTTTATTCCTGTACACAAATGTGTGCTTAGGTACAATTTGCTTGAATAAAGATCCGTTCACTTTAAGACTCCTACTACGGGCACATGCAAATTATTCCAACTCTGGAATGGTAAAACTACTATAGTTTGGCTAAGGGTCTAAGTATAGATGCCTAAAATAGGGAAAGCTGCCTCTTATTTATAAATGTTTCAGTGAGTTGTGATATCACATACGCGATATCGCAGCTCATCAGCATGTTACTGGGTTACCAAGTGTTAGGCTATTGGGCGAACCAAGTGATAGCACTGCTAGGATTATCAAGCATTAATGGTATATTCAAGGAGATCATTCTTATGTGTATTAATTAACTGAAGACATGAAAGCAAAATGCATGAATAATAAAGTTCATAAAAGTAAACATTAATCTATTCTTTGTGTTGCAAGAAGTTTTAAGAATCTTATCTTTATTGTCATCACATCAAGGTGTTCAAGTACATTGATGCTTGAATAAGGATCTATACAATCCTTGAATTCCTATTGTTGGGATTTAGAAAATATTCTAACTTTCATGAAATTAAATTGCAAGAACTTAGCTACTCTAGTGACTCTCTGATGTCATAAATGTGATCGGTACATGCATTTATATTGGTAGAGATAGATACTACATCAATGCATATGTGTCAACGCATCTACCCATGCATCGACACATGTCCATCGATGTAACCCATCACATGATTCATCACCAAAACCTTAAAATAAATTAATATAGGCATCACTTTAGAAATATCCTTATCCCATGTTTCCCTATGATTTTGGTTACTCCCAAGTTTGTAATATGAAGTGCATAGTTGTATTTCACATACAAGGTTAGTTAACACTTATCCCAACTTTTCTTCTCCCTATGTAAGCAAGTTAGTAATGTCTATTAATTGTCCTATTTTTTATTTTGGTATGTCAAACTTCAAATAATGAAAAGGTATATTTGTATGATTATCTACATATGCAAGTTTGAGTAGAAGAGATTTGATGCTAACATAAAATCATGAAGGTCAACCTAGTCAAGGGATAATTAGAGGATCAAGGAAGCTATTTTTTAAAGTTCTAGGCCAAAATGAATGTCAAGGAAGATTGCATCAAGGATTTTGGAATACATGAAGACAATGATCAATCAAGTCAACATCATTTATTCCCAATGCCTAATACAACTCAAATGTCTAAGCTTCATGATGAACATCCAAGTTTAGAGTAAGTAAAATTCAATGCTCAACTTCCACATAGCCCAAGTATCATCGTCCTCAATCAAAATATCCATATAGCCTAAGAATGAACATTCCATATGGTGGATGTCCCATCAAAACCACTTCAGATGTTAGGGTGAATGTCCCATACCTCCTGAGACATCCCACTAAAATGTTAACCTTTGTAGTGTGGATGTCCAAGATAGCCATTGAAGGAAATAAAAGAGTCATTTCTAGATGTTTCCCAAACTCTAGTTCTTCATGGTAACCTTTCTTGTCCATGAGGAGTATTAAAGATAATGTTCTAAAATTCAAACAACCAAATAATCCATACTAATCATTGGCTACACTAATTTGGATTAAGAAAGACTTTGCATTTGCTAAAGGATTGGAAGTTTAATCAATTTTTTTGAAGATATACTATCATTGATATCATTATCCTAAATTTTTAGTGTTCATTATCTTGCATGATCAAATCTACTATAATTTTTCATTATTCTAATTATCTGAGAGATCTATACTTAGGTCTTGTTATGTTAATGCCCCAATGTGAGCTTGATTTATGTAGATCTCATTTATAGAATCATCTCCATACACTTCACACTTTATTGTAATCCTTAAAAGATATGAAGAGCATAGATTCTCACTATGGGGAGATATACATTTTATCCCTAAGGGGTTTACACTTAGATAGCCAAGTGTTTATCATTTTTTTCAACCCTCAAGGGTACATGACTGCATCATAATGTAGCATCACAATTTGTTCTTAACCTTGCAAAGTACTTAGAAATCTTGTAAGATACTAATATTGTTCACCTACATGGATTATGTAGCATCTAAAGATCTACTATAATGCTAGCCTCAACCATAGTTTTAATTTTAGTGGATTTTAAGATGATAAGCTTTATCATATATACTAGTGAGTGTGTTCCTTTATGTACTACAACTTATAATTTTATACATTAATTTTATTATCGTATTTAATTTAATTATATTTTTTATTATGTGATAATTTTATATGGAACTCATTCATTTCCCTTTTGAGCTCATTGTTTAATAAGGGACATTGAAGCCTAGTAATCATTTTTAGACTAACAATCCAAAAATATGAAAAGAATGAGTATCAATTACAAGACCTCTCTATTCATATGGCACAAACAATGTCATTGGCAAAAGAAGGATGGAAAAAAATCATTATTCTTTGAGTTTAATGCATTGCAAGTCAATCATAAGAACATCATGAATCAAGAAGAGAGTTGTTGTTACAAAAATATGGATATAAAAATATCTTAGTGTTTTCTTCCAAAAGTTACATTTTTGGTAGTTAGAGTATCAACCAAACACATGACTAGGAATAAAGCACATTTACCATTCTCAAAAATGAAGATGAAGAAACTATCATATTTGGAAACAACACAAAAATAACTATAAAGGTTATTGGTTTTATTAGTGGGGGTAATCTTTCCTAGGTATAAAAGATATTGGTAGGTTTTGTAATGAAGATTATAAATTTATTTTTGAAAGAGATGCATGCTATATTAAAGATCCAAAATTAAAAAAAATTCTCATTACAAGACATTGTAAGACTAACATATATGTTACTTTATTGAAAGATATTGCTAACATTTGTATTGAATGTCTTGTAAATAAAATAGGTAATGCTAGGCTTTGGCAACAAAAATTGGGGCACATTAGTATAGAGATCTTATTCATACTTGTAAAAAATAACATGGTGAGGGGCCTACCTCAAATAAATGAATTTGATGTTCAAATGTGCAAGACTTGCTAAAAATGAAAAATGACCAAGGTAAGATTTAGTAAGAAGAACTATATCTCTACCTTTCATCCTTTGGATCTATTGTATCTTGATGTGGTAGAATCCTCTCAAACCTTAAGTCCTAGAGGAAAAAGATATGAATTACCTATTATTGATGATTATTCCTAATATACCTGGGTTATTTTTCTCACTAATAAAGATGAAGTTTTTGAAAATGTCTCTAAGTTGTGCTTAGATTGCAAAATGAAAAAGGATATATGGTCAAGACACTTAGGAGGAATAATGGAGTAAAATTCAAGAATAAAAATTTTAATGATTTTTACAAAACCTTTAGAATCCATTATCAATTCTCCTTAGTAAGAACTCCTCAATAAAACATTGTGGAAAAAAGGAAAAATAGGCAACTGAATGAGATGGCAAGAATCATGTTGAATAAATACAATGTACCATTTAAATTCTAAGGTGAATTTTTGATATTGTATGTTATATTTCAAATCAAGTTTTGGTAAGAAGATTCACAATCAAAAATCCACATGAATTATGGTCTATTAATAAATCTAGATTTGATTATTTTCATCCTTTTTGTGCAAAGTGTTTAATCTTAAATTGAAAAAACCAATTTAGAAAATTTAATGCTAAGGCTAATGAAGGGATATCTCCTAGTTACTCCTCTATTACCAAGGCATATCATGTATACAATCAAAGAATTTTGGTAGTAGAAGAGACCATTAATTTGAATTGATGGTAAGAAAATTCCTTTTGTATATGTAGGAATAAGAAAAATTGGTGTGAATACCTAGTACTCCATCACTAGTTGAAGTTGAAGATCATCCATAATAAATGGAATCTAATTAGAATTTAAACAAATAAGATATAGTGGTAGTATAGGTTCCTAAAATGCCAAGAGTGGCTAGAGCACTTTTCTGAAGTAACATCATTAGAAACCCACATGATGGAGTCAACACTAGAAAAGGCACAAGTGAATTTTGTGTCTGATGAGACATGAATTGCACAAGCCGCGATATCGTGGCCGACGCGATATCGCATCCCCTGCGATATCGCGTACGCGATATCACGTTGTTCCCTACGATATCACGTACGCGATATCGCGGTCCTCCATCAAATCTATAAATAAGAGGCGGCACTCACCTCATTTCTAATCCTAGGCATAAAGTAGCGAAGCTCTGGCGGATTGATCACCCCAGAGATAGAATATTTTCCATGTGCCCGCAATAGGAGTCCCCCAAGTGAACGGTTCTTTATTCGAGAAGCTTTGTACCTGAGTGCAATTTGTGTATGGCAATAAAGATGAGCTTTGTGGATAAACCTTGTAGTGCATGGATAGGTTTAATTAATGTATTTATTACTTTCCTAGTAACGCGCCATTAGTACGACTTGGTTACGAGCGTTGACGAATGTGTACAGCTAGCCAAGGAATCAACTACTCATCGTGATTAGATTCTCTCACCCTTACCTCCTAAAATGTGGGACAAGTACAAATTGATTACGAGCATCTATGGATGTGTACGGCTAGTCAAGGAATCGGCTTCTTGTCACACTTAGGTTAGTTAAGTGCCTCAGTATGACCGCTTCAAGCATGTGTGTTATGTGTGGTAATCCCAGTAATGATTAGTGTTTGGTAGCCACAATTGCATAGTTCAGGGTGTGTACGACAAGTGGGAAAGGATGTTGATGCTAGGACTTAGTGCTGTAGTTAGAGTCAGTTTTAGTCTCTCAACCCTTCACCCTTTAGCATAGGAGATAAACCGTAAAAGACCAAAAAAATCATATACCTTGGACTTACTTAACCATACACCGTGACAACAACAAGTAAGTCTGGGAAGACAATGATTAATTAACCCCAAGTGTTCCTTGCGGCATTTAGGCATTTAGTCTGCGGAGTTCGACCGGATCGTGTGTGCTACACTCATTTCGTATGGTTGAGTGTNGGATAACACAGAAGATAGTCAGCATCATACACATAACCTAGACCAGCCAAGTCCTAAACAATCTAAGGTGACATATACTCATCCCGATGAGTATGTGCCTGATTTTACTTTTATTCTCCATCGAGATGAACAACTGCGGTGGAGATATTTTCAAGGTAACATTGTGTTACCCCCAGATCGATCAGTCCCTAACATGCTTGTCCATGCTTTAGCATAGATTGGCATGCAAGAACTATTTGCAGAATACATTCTGGATAACTTTGACACAAGGTATTATCATCCCACAGATGCCCAATGTATTAGGGATGAAAGGTAGGAGAGCCAACACTCATTGTTGAAGGGTAAATTCCCCCATGTCCTTAGTGAAATAGGAGACGAGAAACCCCTCATAACGGGTTTCTTAGAAAATGATGTTCCTCCTCCTCACAATGGTGAAGAGGTTAGGCATCAGGGCCTTCAATCAACTGTACATGCTACAAGCTCTGATCCTCATGAGCACCAACTATTTACGGCAGGAACAACCACTCACATTAAGGACAGACACTTAGATAATTACAACGATCGGGGCCAAAGTAGCCGAAGAGAAGGTAAGAAACATC